>NCVS01002311.1:8926-32248 GCA_003055095.1 Goniozus legneri
GGGCTCGATATTGAACTTTCTTCTCTCGGAGGTTCTTCTGAATTCCAAAGTCCGATATGTATTTTCGTTCGATTGTGCTGGGCTCTCAGGGTCCTTCTGTTATCGTAGCCAACGAATCTGAGAATGGGGATCGGTCGCGATTAACCATTGGCCCTTTCGGTAAAGGGATGCGCTAGTTGCAAACGTCGTTATGCGCACGGCATAATCTATTTGTGCCATCTTCGTTACGTGTCTCGTTACTCCGTTAGTCGAAAATTGCGTACAAAACGGCTGCCGATTTCTGCACGAAATAATCGATTCTTATTGCGCGATTTAGTTTTAATTTTTGTTTCTCTTATTTTGTTCGCGTGCATTATCGTGATGTATAATTTTCAAATGGCACGTCACGCTGTGCGATGTACGAAAAAACTATAATTATAATTTTCGATTGAATTCAATAATTTTATGATAATCTTCGAAAGTAGAAATAAAATGGGAATAATTCGAGAGAAGGTGTACGTTTTCTGTACATTTAGGTAAATGAAAACCTATTTTCCTTTCACTTTTATTCTCATCTACTCGTGACAGGATTGAATTTTATACAGACTCGCATATAATACCAACTTTGATAGTCGCAATTATGAATTTCTGTTTCGACCTAAATAATATCGGTAAACAACGGAGAGTCGATAACGGAGATTCTTAGTCGTACAAATTCGAAAAAAAGACGTATGAAAAGTCACAAAACGACGCGGTGGATATTATCCGCTTATAAAGTACAACCAAGTCTCGCACGCGTATAGATACGTAATATGCTCGAAAAACGTTCTCAGAGTCGACCTCGTGGCCGCGAAATGTCACGACGCGCGAGGGTCAGAATTGCACACCCTTATATGTATACATAAACGTTAGTACGTTCAAACTGGTCAAGTAGTGGTGGAGAGGAAAGAGAAAAAGTGGGTATTCAAGAAACGTCGCGATATTTGCTAGGTAGGAAAATTCGATTTAACCTTGAAGTCTATAGGTACGTGATAGATTGCGAAGAAAGAGAAAAATTCGATGGTGAATGATTCAAAAGGCGTTTTGTCTTGTCGCGGGCGAGTGTAGTGTACGTGTATCTCGAACACGGAAGAGCGACGGAGCGGGCAAAAGTAGAAGGGTTAAAAGGGATGAGGGCACTCGATATATCGATTAGCAGTCGTCCTTGTTATTTCGTGCACTTTTCATCGCGTTGTACACCCACTGCGACCTTATATGTACGTAAAAATACGATTGCCCGTACGTAAAATAGATGTTCGATGGTCAAACAACGCGGACACGCTACTTACGTTTCCACGTTTTGACGTCGACAATGTAATTTCACTGAAATTAACCTGGTTGACGTTTTCAATCTTCGATAGGTAGTCCCTCGGTTGAAGAAGATTAAGACTATTGCGAATTTTTTTTTCTTTCAACGCTACAATTTGCAGCGGAAATGTACCATCTGCGAGAACAAATTTATGGTTAATACACAATATTTGTTACAGATACCTCAACGATGTGAGCGTTCGAGTTAACGCGAATGCCCAGCTAGGCGTTATAGTCTCGCCGAAATTGGTTTCCCTAGCGCCCTTGTAGATGTTCTGTGAGTATACGTGAAATGTATGATTTTTAATTCTAAATGATTGCTTTACCGTGACTCAGGAAAATCGTCCGCTTCCTAACGCAATTTTCTAGCGGAAGAACTAGATAAGGTCTGTAATTTTAAGGGGAATTTCGAGCTCGTTCAGTGTTTCGAGTTTCTCGCGACGAAACGAATCGGACCTTGACGCGTCGCGTGAGTAGAAGATGCGCGCTTCGGTCAGGCGTGACGTCATCGACGCGCGAAGAACGACCAGCACCAGCCGCGGGGAATCTATGTAAATGTCGCGTTTAATTTCACGCCCTTTCGTTGAATATTCAAGTACGGTAACTGATTCGCTGGATCCCTTCCAGTACGAGCAAGAGCGGTTTTCTCGGATTATTCGACATACGATATAGATCGCGTTTAATTCGAAGCATCGCGTAAAGAGTGTATATGTAAAATCTATATATACATATATATATATATATATATAATATATAATGTTATGCATCCTCGGGTTTATTTCTCGGACTTGTCCTCTGATGGTGTCTGACTAAGAGTCTCGATTATCCTGAATATTTTTTTCTCCTCCATGAACTAAATAATGAAATTGGATGAAACAAATGCTGCTTTTGACGGACAGGTGGTCGTCCGGTGCTGCCATGAGAACGGCCGAGGGCGACCCGTCGGACTGCATTTTGGTGGTTGGCGTCTCGAGGCCAAAAATGGCGGCCGCCTTGCTGTCGGTCGCTCTGCTATCCCTCTTCTTGACTTTTCACATACTCTACGACAGCGCCGTGTACAGCCTGCATGCCGCGTCCGCGGCCGAGGGACATACGATGGAGCTCGTTTCTCAGGTAAAACGTTATCACGTTTCTATCCCTAGATAATTCCTTAGATAAAGTTCCGCTGGGATATAATATTTTAATGTAATTGTTAATGTCATTTCCTAAATGAGCGACAAAAAATTCTTCTTTCTACTATTTGCCTTTTATTTACCTATTCATTCCTTGTTTCTCTCTCTCTCTCTCTCTCTCTCTCTCTCGTTATTTGCACAAGTATACTTTGGCGCAAAGCTCTATCGAGTTTCTTGATTATATGTACTATACCAATATGTTATAATTGGACAGGTCAGGGGATCGCCGCTGGTTTTCTCCAACAAGATGCACTTCTCTCGTACCAGCCGTCACTTGCCCCAAGCACTGATAATCGGAGTGCGTAAATGCGGCACGCGAGCTCTCCTCGAAATGCTCTTCCTTCATCCGCAAATACAGAAAGCCGCGGGCGAGGTGCACTTCTTCGATCGGGATGACAACTACAGCCGCGGCCTCGAGTGGTACAGACGTAAGATGCCCTACTCCTTTCGTGGCCAGATCACGATCGAGAAGAGCCCCAGTTACTTCATCACCGTCGAGGTGAGTCTCGTCGGCTCCCGATCCCTCCAGGATATGCGGGTACGGCTCCCGTCATCGACAGCGGAGTGTCTTACTGTAATATTCTTCCATCTCCGTGAAACAATCTAATATCGTTTATGTCCAGTCTCGTAAATCGGAACTTACGACTACAATGAGATAAAAAATCGAGTCGAATATTCGCTGGAGCGTCGCCTACGGAGAATTTCGATAATTTCGCGAGATGAATACTCTCGTGTGAGAGAAATTATTTTCTTATTACTCTCTTCCGCGTAAAACGTATTCGAATAATAAATATTCAATTAGGTACTATTTTCTTATTTTATTATCCTTCTTTCAGCTTGTATTCTATTTCAAGTCTTAATAGAAAAAAAATCACAAAAAATAATGATTTTTCACGTGACAGTTTGCAACGAGATGAAATATTCCGATCGAATAATTGCAGGTGCCCGAAAGGATACGAGCTATGAACGCGAGCGTGAAGCTGCTTCTGATAGTACGGGAACCGGTTACACGAGCGATATCCGATTACACGCAGTTGAGGACTCACGCAGCCACCGCCTCGTCGATGACGGCCGATTCATTGAATAGTATACAGCAACAACAGCTGCAGCAGCAACAACAACAGTCTTCGCAACGAAGTTTCGAGGAATTGGTGATGCGACCGGACGGCACTATCAACGAGTCCTATCGGCCGATCGCGATCTCGCTCTACCACACATACATGCACCGGTGAGTTGCGATTCGAGAATAAAGTATAAAAATTTACATTACTCTGGGTGTAGTACACAGTAGTAGTAGTAGAAAAATATCCATTGAAAAATTTTGATGGAAATGAAACGTTCATCTCCCAAGAAGTGGTTTCCCTTTTTTAGCAGTTGTGTGCGGTAAACGGTACCGTATTTGCCAAAACCTTTCTCTGAGCGTAATTCTACAGAAACTTTATTCGTAAATTATTTACTATTGTACCGGTTAAATTGCATCCACAGGTGGTTGGAGGTGTTCTCGCGCGATCAGATACTAGTGGTGAACGGCGATCGGTTGATCGAGGATCCGGTGCCGCAGCTGCGCAGGATCGAGAGCTTCCTCGGCCTCGAGCCTCGTATAGGCCGTCACAATTTTTACTTCAACCACACGAAGGGTTTTTACTGCCTGCGAAATGAGACCTCGGAGAAGTGCCTCCGCGAGAGCAAGGGTCGTCGTCATCCACGCGTTAATCCGGCCGTCGTAACGAAGCTACGAAAGTTCTTCAACGAACACAATCAGAAGTTTTACGAGCTCGTGGGTGAGGATCTTGGCTGGCCCGAGGAATAAAACACGGAAATCAGAGGAATTCCCGATCGTCCTCGATCCAAAATGAATTCGAGTCGAAATTTTTTGTCTTCGATACCCAACTATCGATATTTCATATTTGGCTTGTACAAGGAAGAGGAAGAAAATATTTACAGCTCTTTTTGAACGGCGTCCAAAAGCCGGCCCGTGCACTCGATTATATTCACTTGGCGTGATCTCAGAAGAGTTGGACGAGGACGAGTGGAATGCCACTGGCGGATACGATCGCATCAAATCGGAATGTTGCTCTCTTATGTAACGATGAGCAGCTCGTGAAACAATGGGTCGCAAGGAACATTAGAGATTCCGTTCCTCGAGGACGACGAGATATTCGTCTTCTCTGCGGTTAAAATCAAAATTACTCGCTCGAATCGATTCGACACCAGGAATTAAGCTTTTCTCGTGATTGATTTTTTCCTATTCTCGTATTCGACTCCAAAGCAAGGAGACTCGAAGCTGTATATGCAACCGATGGGCTTCTGGGATCTCACAGAAACCAGACGAGGAGTTTAAAGGAGAATATCAATTCGCCGTGGAAACGCCTGCCAAAGCACACGGAGAACGAGGAACCAAATTAGCACGGATGGGGAGGCGATGACGAGTATTCTCAAATCGAGCGGAACTCGCGAAATAAAAGTAAAACAAAGTAGGAAAGTCAGCGAGAGAGGAAAAATTTACATATCAATAAAAATAAAATCATCAAACTAGTCGAGTCTGGAAAAATGCAAAATATGATAGGAAAGTAAGATATAAAAATTTAATATTTTTATAATCCACGTTGGAAGTTGTTGAAACGGAGTCGTTAAGATTTATTATATACTATACGTATAAGCGAGATGACGCGCGTCTATTAGAAGAGCGTCGCAGCGATATCGGTAGGATGTCGCTAGAAAGTCGGGGACAAAGCTTATGGAAGGTCAAAATGAGGGAGACGAATCGCGCCCGCATGTCGAAAGACATCCGTTCCGATTTCCATGTACATCGCTCGTTCCAATTCTCGAGATCCTCGGCCATAGAGCGAGTGGTATTACGCGTATAAGTTTGCGCACGAATTGCGGGCAAATACACCGCTCGCTGCGATTTTTTCGCCCGGCAATTTCATCAAAAGCGGGCATAATCGCGATAATGGCTCTACGTTTTATATTTATATACATGTATAATTAAAGTACAAGCTTTTACATATCGTAAAGTTAAATGTCCGTGACTTAAAAATTTTTACATATCATACAAATGTGATAATTATATGAATGATAATTCAAAAAAATGCTATTTTGTATTACTTCGATAATTCAATAGCGATCCCGACGATTCGCCATATGGGCTTGATTAATGCGGTAATACTTAATAATAATGACCAAACTAACCGAAAATCTATTTCCGTAGGACATTATGATTTTGTTTGAATTCATTCGATTCTATCGAAAGTATGTACGACATCGATCGATAATTATATATCGATGCCCGTTACAAGAAGCCATCGAATATATAAGACATGCAAATCTTGAGCGATGTACAAAAATAAGAGATATATGTACCAAAAATTATATCTCACATACCGAAAGTAAAATGCTTGCGCGACGTCCCTTCATTTTTTCGCGTTCCACGGTAGTTTAATGAATATATTGTGAACATATCATTAGTTCGTAAGTATAATGAATAAGTGTAAAAATAATGAAGCGCAGATCGCATACCTCGCCACTTCTACGTCGAAAAGGAATATGGAGAAAGTGAGAGAGAACATAATTTTTTCAAAGACCAACGTGCGGTATTATAAGTTATAGGATTAAAATGTCTCTTCCTGCGAAATCGAAACGTCGCTTTTCAATCGACACTGTTTTCCATACGATCGATCGGATACACGCGTTCATTTCCCGCTTTTCGATTATCGTAGCGTTAATTTTGACGATATTTATTTTTACAGCCGTTGAAGAATCTCGTTTATTAATTCTTTTGCGTATGAATTAAACGCCAATTGAAAATTCGACGGAGTTTTCAGTTTTCGAAAAAAGCATATCGATCGATAACGCAGGTAGTGCCACTGTGATCAAAAAATATTTACAAAATTATATGTTTTCGTACATACGAATATACAAAAAACACAGATCCACGTATTGTTTGTGCACGCACACGTACACGTACACACCGACGTTTGTATTTTCCGAAAGCAGAATATCGGGCTGGCGAGGTTGACCGCCCTGTTGATACAAAACGAGGCATACAAAGAAAAAAATATTCATGTGAAATATCAAATAGTTTACTCACGTTCCAGTAAAAGAGACAAAAAAGCACGTAGCGGCCACCACTCGAACTACTTACGTGTTACTCGATTCACCCTATTTCCGTTTTATCGTTCCGTCACATCGCCGCTTTCCTTTCCATTCTGTCGAGCGTATATTATAGCTTTTGCTCACTACCCGCGTGAGTGGAATAAGTACTCGAGATAAAAAAGAAAAAATATATTAGTGAGGGAGGTAGACAAGGAAAGAAGGAACAACGTTACGAAAATAAAACCCCGCGTTTAATCGCACTTTACATCAGTACAATATTAACGTGTAAGCGCTGAATTTTGACGATACTATTTCAAAAAGATTTGCATAATATTCAGGAGATTTGTATTATACACATATAAGTATAAAGATTCGCACGGTGTATTTCGCGGCAGTCGCCATCGCGAAGCCAAATTTTTTCGTACTCATCGGGTGCGCGAAACGATGGACGATGGATGTACACATTCATTTAGCCGAAATTCGAACCTTTCGTTAGTAATATTTATATCGAATTTTGATTACTAAATTTTTCACGTCAAATCGGAAATCCCGGTTTGGCCGGTTCGACGACGGATTGAATTAACACTCGGATATAATCCGCGCAAAATGGAAAGAAAGAAAATATCGATATTTGGCAAGATGAGAGTCGATAATTTTCAAACGATACCAAAAATTATTTCAGCTTTTATCGAGATTTACTCGACCACGTTGCCGTGCATTGCGTATATTTTCAAACGAGCGCCTTATTAGCTAAAAAAGAATTAAGCATTTTAATTAAGCAGATTACGTGAAAGCTTGAGTACAGTGTTCGAGATACGTTTTCGAATTGGCTCGCAAAATTAAAGTGAAACAGCTAGTAAAGTATTTGATATTCCGATTGAGGCGCGAGTGTTCTGCATACTAGACGCAATGAGATTGCCATCATACACATATTATTCGTAAGTTTAAGAAGCAAACATTTTAAGTGATTTATTATGTAAGTTGTACACGTAATCGAAGCAATACGACTTCTTGAGAAAAAAAATCGATACATATCATCAATTGCCTATAGTACACAATTGATAAAGAAGTAACAACAAATTGAAAAGTAAAATAATGAAGTATTATAAATAACGATGACGATTAAGATAACGATTAGTGGAAATTGAAGAACATCGTGTCGGAATCGCGCTCATATTCGTCCTAGCAGAGTTCGCGACCTTTCACTGTGATTGTTTTTTTTTTCTTTTTTTTTCAGTGAATTTTGTCGAAATTAGCGAAAAATATATTTGTTATATCTATTGACTCAAGCGAATAAGAGAATTAGTGTAGTCTCAAAAATGAAACGAAGAACGAAAAATATCAGTTGTGGTCGTAATTTACAAACATCGATATTATAGTTATACTATATGTATAGTTGGAGCGGTATTACACCAATGTATTGCACGAGCTTCAATTTCGACGATCGATATCTCGATTTGAATTAAAACGACGAGGGCCAGGTTTGATATTGCGTACTATCGTCGCGTTGGATTATACGTCATTGTTCCAAAGCAAAACAAATACATATCATTAGCTATTAACGGTCGTGGATGAATGAACGAGGAATAAATCTAGATAATATATACACATGAATACATTGTAACAACATTAAACTAATTTATTATGCATTTACAAAACTTATACACGTAATATACATGGAAATTGATATATTGTGTATATATAAATATATATAGGCAAATATACATAGAACGTAAGTTTTACCGAGAATTGTTATTGAGAAAAAAAGATCGTGGTTTATGATTATTTTATACGTATTGTATGCAGTTGATCAATGATATACGAGCAAGTCGATAACAGCAAAACTCCAGATGATATTTACATCTGGCGATTACGAAACGGTGAGAAAAGCATATCAATGAACACGTCTTCGAGGAAGTATATGTTACGAATTTTCAGGCATTACTCGAGAGAAGAAAATCATCGAGTCTTTTTCCATTCTTCATTCAACAAAACTTCTCGTTATAGGAATCAAAAAAAGAGAAATCGTGCAAAAAAAATAACGTAAAATTAGTACGAGCGGAAAAAAATTCAAATTATCAAAAAATTGTATAGTCGGTGTCTACGTTCGTTACGCATGCGAGGAGGTGTCGACCAACGACGCGTATACCTTCCGTTCCTGATAGTATACATAGGTATGCACATATTACTACGTATAATATCGTATATAACCCACGATATCTAATATTCTTTTTATAAAATAATAGAGAAATATTATCGTATGTGTGATTCTTGTCGTGAATCGTACGTTTCTTGCTATATATATATTATTTTCGAAAAATATAAAATTCTCTTTTTAGCAACCTTCACAATAAATATTGCGATTATAGTGTAGAATTATGTGATATCTCGGACAAGTACTTTCGAAATTTTTAAAATTTTAAGAAAATGGTTACGAATTGCGATTGCAACAGTTGACTAAAGAAATAAAACAGAAAAAATTTTTCGATATTTCGGAGCTAGTTATTGAGACGATAAAAGAAAAACGTCATTCGAATGATTTTTTCGATCGAAAATCTACCAGGAAATTTTTGTTGTTGCCAAATAATTAAATCTGTAGATAATTTCGTCTCAACAGGCTGAGAGTTCTTTGCGGAAATGAATCCGAGGAAAAACAAAAGTTATCTTTTCTCTGCAAAATGTTCCTTTTCGAATAGTCGACAGTTGCAACGTTTCTCGGTAAGCAAATGGTTTCAATTTTTTCTTCTTCCTCTTTTCCTTCCCTCCCTCCCTCCCTCCCTCCCTCTCTCTCTCTCTCTCTCTCTCTCTCTCTCTCTATCTCTATTTCTCTCTATCTATCTATCTTGAAATATCTACCTAGAGTCTAAAGTGTATTTTTGTTCATTCATGAAATTCGATATACCTATAGCCACTTTCAATACGACCAAAGTGTTTTGGAAAATTCGATAAAAGAGAAAATCTGTTGTTGTCTGAGTCGTATTACGTAAACTTACGACTCAATTTTCGAATTATAATTTTTGATTGGAAAATAACGTAGGTACTGTAATTTAATTATATTCAAAATCATGTACGATCGTCGTTAATGGTCGTTGTTAACTCGTGTGTGTATAGCAAGTCTCGCCATATTCGCACTAAAATGTTGTTTCGTATAGCGAAAAATCCCGCTTTCGTAGCCGACCGTGTCAATTGACCTTTTCGGTTAACTAAAATCCCTCCCACGTCATGATTTTTATCCATGAAAACATTCGACGTGTTAAATTGGGTTGTGCAATTCATTGACGCGTTTCGCGCATTTGCGAGCGCTGCGAATGAAAACGTCTCGCACGTTGACTACTGCGTTGGTTGATTTTTTGAGAATGAGTTTGTAATAACATTTTTATTATCAACGGTAAAAATTTATTTATCGTTGTTTTCCAAGGTAACGTGTGTCTGAAATACAATTTCGATCATTTTGTTATCGTAGAAGCCTCAGCAATACCTATATCATTAGTGATTAAATTAAATTATTAATGTTAATTACCCTGTGTCGATAAAAGATGACAAATTTATTAAAAGATGAAATAAGAAAAGCAATAAAATGATGTCATTTTACGTTTCGCTACTCACGACATGTTTCAACTATGATGTTTCATAATTAGAACGATTCGTAAATAAGGGCATATCGTTAAGTTTATCCATTATACTATGTACGTTTGAAAACGATAATCAGAATGTTTGAAATTCATAAGAAAATAATTTGTATGAGAGATTTGTTCATTTATTTGTTATCGAAATAAGAGCTCAATATAATATACATATCATACTGAGACATATCGCTGTTCAAATTTTATAACTTGTTTAGTAATTATAGTGAGATATACGAATATTTAATAAAAATTATATCGAAAATAGGCATATATTTGGTTGCTTAATGTAATCGGTAATTTAAAAATAATAATGTATCATTCGTTACGATTAGAGTACCGTTAGAGCACCAATTAATCGATCTACAGCGATTTTTTTTAACAACAATAAGTCACTTTGTTGTAGTACACGTAACATGCTATGAAAATTAAATCGGGACGGGATTCAATCACGTGCCGATTGAATGATGCAGACGTGCATCGATAAAAAATACAATAATAATATTTTTACGCATAGGTGTGCGTACATAATATCAATTCAGGCTTATCTTTCTTAAAATTGACTATTCCATATCTTTTTTAAAGCTACGTTTACGTATAGAATTAAGTTATTTCATAAGCAGGAGCAATAAAAATTCAAATGTAAAAATCTCGTTATTCGATATGTGTTAGTGAACGTTTTCGTTTCAACTAAATTTATTGCAATCGCAATTGTAAGATGATAAACTCGCGCAAAGATATACGTCCTTACTTAGTAGTTTAAAAATGTAAAGAAAAGAAGAGTGAATAACTTATAGTAAACAATTACTACACTTCACAATATAATTACAACCAGTTTCTATATATATATGTGTATATATATATATACATATATATATATATATATATGTATATATATATTTATAAATATATTTCATTGTCTTTTTACCGCTTTAATGCGCGTCGTTTTTTGATGCTGAAATTTTGTAGTATAAATTCGCCAATCCTTGATTAGCGTAAATCTGGAACAAAGTAATATACAGTACATAGCAAGGAGGATGAGAAAAAGAAAACGACGAGCAACTTTACAGCATGTTGCGGGTGTACGTATGCGTGTGAGTGTGTATGCGCGTATGTATCGAGAGTGCGTACGATGTTCAGTCGTTGAATAGTGGTTGGAAAAGGTGGTATTCGTCGTTACCCAATTACAGGAACATCAATTTCTACGTGTACGAGAAAAGAATAACGAAAGAAAGTAAATGAATAATCTGTAAAGACGAGAGCTGCGCAAAATACGTACTAAAACTGTTAGAAATGCGCTTGGCATATTTAATAGTTAAGTTCTACACGACGATTACCAACGACTCGGTGATAAGTTTTAAACTGTTTTATATGTTTATATACAGTTAAATGATGTGTACATAATTATTGTATTCAGTGTTGTGAGATTTTATCCAACTGTAAACTTAAACGAACCTCGTTATAGCGGAGCATGTGCTTGAATTATTATCCTTGTAATTTGATAAAAGCTAATTAAACTGTACCTACGGAACGATAAGACTTTCTCTTTTTTTTTTATCATCCTCGAGATATTCATTCATTGGGAGTCGAATTTCAAGCTGCCGATTTGATTGCACTTTGAATCGCATATGGTTGATGAGATATTCTGTTTGTCGCACTGCTTATATTCCATGGCTGAGGGTTGGTACTACAGCGCATAATCGGCGGTTGATGGTTCGCGCTTAGATTTTCAATCTCGAATTTTAACCTAAACAATTTGGAGCAAAATGTCAAATTCAAACGCAATTACTTCGATTCATGTTAAAAAGTTAGGTATATAATCTGTTTAAATTTCATAAATTATATTCTAGTGTTAATTTTGCTAATTCGAAAATTCAAACTGAGATTACATTTAGGAAATCCTATCGAGGAAATAAGGCTGAGAGCGCTAGATAATATTATACTGAAGTTCGATTTAGGTTTTGGCTGCGATTGCAAAGCAATTAGAAGGGAACTTATTGTTAAACTCTTCGATTGGTTTACATATGAGAATGCTCAATGTCCAGAAAAAGTATTGGATTTATTGTACAGGATAGCTAAGGTAATTCGCTTATATTAATGTATGTGTTTACCTCTTGCGTATAATTTAAATCGCTCGTAGGATAATTGTAATTATATCGATGAATTCGGAAGAGAAAAATTCTGTAGAGAATTGCGAGAAGTTGAAAGAAAATTGGGTAGCGATCGGCGTGAAAAAATTACTCGAATCGAAGAACTAATATCGAAATCTCGAGAATTGCACGAAACGGTAAGAATTGTATTTGGTTCTTCTAATCGAAAATTACTTTGCCTCCCAATAGCAAAATAATTCAACTTCATTTTAGATTTCCCATTTGAATATTAACAGTAGTAATGACGAATATAATATGTCGCATAACGATTTTGCAAGTCCATCGTCTATAGATAAGTGAGTAGATTGAGAACTATATTTAGCTTTATTGCGACTCTTGAAACATGGAAACGTAAAAACCTTTCTTCATTGTAGCACAACTGTTTTACATTCCAATCGTTCTAATTCTTATGAGAACGATACATCTATATCGAAAAATATAGAATTGGGGGGCATAAAATGGCTAACGATGCCTTGGCAACCACTCGTCGTGTCGGATATGACAGTGTTGGCAGCAGTCGAAGAAGCGCTGAACAATAACGTTGACACCAAACTGATTTTAGAAACGTGCGAATATTTATTAAATGTTATGTTACAAGATTTTCCAGCAGAGGTATTTCTCCAAAGGCCGTCTATTGTTTTAGTGAGTAACCATTGTTATATTTGTTTCGTTTATTGAACTCTACAATTTTTGCACATGTTAAACAACACTTGATATGAAATTTGTAGATATTGCATAATCTTTTATGTATAAGCAACGAAACTGGCGAGTCAAAGTTGAAAAATGTCATACCTATAGTCTTAAAAACCTTGAACAAACTGACCCATTCGTTACGCTGTAGAATCAAATACTATTGCGATCCATGCATTGCAAATAAAAAACAGAAGGTAAGATTTCGACGAATGACTTTGGAGAAAGGAAACATTGCGACTAATTTTGTTGCAGCTACTCGCGAGGAACTTGAATAGCAATGCTCATTTGTTAACCGATGTGAGAAATAGCCCTGATGAAGGGATGGTAGATCGTAATTACCAGGAAACTCAATCGACTGTAAGTGATGTTATTGTTATTTTTCTTTCGCTTTATATCGTAATTCATATATTTCCCCTAAACAGGGTTCTAGCGACGTTTGCCAAAGTGTTGCAGATCATATTGATGAATCGGTACTTCGAATACAACAAATGTATATTCCTATATATTGTATCGAAACTCTGAATCACGCATTAATGCAGTTGAATGCTCCTATTAATCCAGTATTCCCACTGAGAAACATTAAATATATATTGAGTCTTGTCGACGAACTTACTCGATTACTAATAGATTGCATTTTACCAGATATATGGATAAGTAATAATGCAGTTGCTTATAATATACGAGAAAATTTAATTTCGTTGTTCACACTTATTGGCGAAATATTACAATATTTCGGGAATTGTAATGTGGACTATTATAGAATAACGTACTTGCATCTTATATGTATTTGTACAAATTTAACGAGCAGTATTTTACCATTAGAATTAGCAGATAGTTTTCTACCAAAAATCTTAAAAGAAGAATTATTTACTGCTCTTATGGATGCTTCGATTTATCTACTATATCCAACTCTACATACTACATTACAACGATACGTCTCTGTGAGTTGTCGATTGAACTTGAGTATATGTTATTTGAATTTCATGATTTTCAACATTTCCGTCTTACTTTAAAGCAATTGCGATGTACCGATAATTGTAGAAATATTAAACGCTTCGATGAAGTTGAATCAATTGCAAAATCAATGAAAGCTGCCGTTAATATTTTGAAAAATTTAGACGATCGATCATCACCAATAGACACATTGAAAACAATATATGCCTCTAAAATAAGTTTGCATTTTCACAAAAGAATGTACATAATTGAAAAATCGATTAAACTGTTGCAAAGAATACACAGGTGGGAAAATAAATTTGTAAAGTCGTATCAAGAAACTCGGTAGAGTTTCGTGCCAAATAGTATAACGCGGGTACACATGTACCGAGCGCAGCGCACGAACCTCGACTGAGGTATTAATTATATACGAGAAGGAAATCGAATAATATGTTTATGTTATAGGCATTACTTAGAAGAGCAAGACAATGCGGTAGCGTTAAAATTAACATTATACTTATTAGCTAATTGCGACAATGAAATACAATACAAAATGTTCGTCGAATGCCACAGTCTAGTTGACAGAGTTTTAGGTACGAAATATGTTAACGACGTATCGTGGGAAAATATTGGATTCTTATTAAAAACTAATGTTTTAACCGAAATAATTTTATATGGATTGAATAATGAAAATCCTGAGGTATTGTATCGAACGTAATATAATTTGTAACAAAATGAAATTGTTGAATTTGTTTCTTTGAATAGATTCGAGCGAAAGCAGAAGATATTTTAATTTACATATTAAAAGGAAAATTACACATGGGAGAAGATGGGTGGAACGAAACTCTCAAAGCTATTGTACCTGTTTTGCCTTTGTTACAATGTTATGCCGAATTGAATAATACTCTTGGTCAATGCGTAACGAAAATGCTCGATCCTGATATGTCTAACGATATAAAGTTACCAAATATCGAGGTAAATATGAATTTTCATACACTTGATAATAATTTATTTATTCTTTTTCCACTTAAAAATTCTTTCGATTACTTTTTTGAAGGTAGTTAAAGGTAATTTGAGACTTTTATTTTCTTTGGAAAGTAGCATCAGAGAAGAGGCTGTATGTAGAATAATTTGGCTATTGGAAAAAGAAGAGAATTCACACGCAAAATTGCCGAGACTAGCATCTTTACACGGCTTACCTTTAAGTTCCCTATGCGTTTTCCCATCTCCGAAAGTAATTAAAAAATTGGAAGGCAGTTATCAGGTAACACATGTTTTATCACGTCATGCCATCTATAGAAGTTTCTAATTGTTTAACGGTAGCTCGAAATTTTTTTTTAAATGTCGGTTGTTATTTTATTAATACATTATTTATTTTATGTAGCGTACCAATATGATCTCTGTCCTTGAAATGCTGAACGAATCTCATGTTGATCCTAAAATGCGCAAGTCGGCACTAGTCCAGATTAGTGTTATGCTAACGGATATCAGTCTCCAGAAATTATTCGTTACAGAGAACGGATTGCGTTTGATATTGAGAATTTTCGATAGTGCCTTGGTAAAATTCAATTCATTCGCCTTCTCATCAACTTCAAATTATCAATCAAAAATTTTTTAACTTTTTTTTTTACATAGACAGAGAAAGACGTTAACAATTACCCCGACTCTGTCATTCCCATAATTACCATATTAAAATTGTTATCGTTTGCTGAAAATTCTGTGAGACAAGAATTATCTACTCGCACTGACGTCTTTTTGAATATTATTAGAAGTATGTACCAATTCGGATCAACACAGATATCGCTGGATGTAAATTTATATAATTATTTGGCCCCCAGGTATATTTTTGTTTCCGAATAATGAATGTATCAAAGAAGATGGATCCCAACTTTTGTGTGCACTTCTGTACAATGAATACATAATGAAACATGTACCTAAGGATTCAGAATTTGGCCGACAGACGAATGTGTCGTTGCCTTTTGTTGTAATCAACAAGATGCAAATACCATTTATCGCCAAGTCACATTGGAATACCAGTATCAATAGACGACCCGATCCATTAAGTATGAATTTTGATTCCGTTAAAGTAACAGAATATACAATGTAATTTACATTCTTTAATACTTTGCAGTAATATTCGGTAAAAACGAAATGGCTTTGAAATTCTTAAAACAATATTGGGCGTGGGAGTGGCATAACCAGCATGCTATATTGTGGAAAAATTACGAGGAATTGAACGATTCGGGAATATCGGAAAAGTTGCAAATAACCGATACTGAATTTTTATCGATGCAATGTATTTATCCGCCGTATTATTGTCGGCATCAGCTTTACAATATTCAAAATTCAACGACTCACGATGGTGTATCGTGTGCACTAGACTATCTCACAATGTAATTGATATTCAATGAAAATAACTTTTATCTGTAATAACTACAAATTTTCATTCCACAGGCTTATTAAATTTACGGTAATATTAAATCCGGAAGATATAAAATATATTAATGAATTGCCGTGGGAAAAAACATTCGAACGATATTTATTGTCGCATCCCACCTGTACAATGGACTGTGAATTATTCGTGAATATAATAAACGTTTTAGAATTATATATCAATCTTATGAAAAATAGTAAGTAAAACATTGTTCGCAACAATAATATTGTTTATTTATTCATTTATTGTATATACAATAAATTTTCATTATAAATAATTTTTTCTCGTTGTCAGGTGCCCAAATTTGGATGGACAAGATAATAAAAATCGTTATAAAGTCGTTAGCCACTTTTTTTAAGACTTTAGATATGAGCAAACAAGATGTTTACCAGTCTATATTGAAATTAGCTCAAACCTGGTTAGCGACTATTGAACATAAACGAGAAAAAGATGAAAATAATTCATGGATCTCCTTCATCGAACTATTAGTGTCCAATTTACATTTCGGCGATCATCAACAATTTTATAATTTGGGTATATTTTTTTTGTTAATAGTGGTAACTCAATTTTGGAAAAGGATAAAATATTTCTTTTTTATTGCAGCATATTTAGATTCGTTATTAACATGTTTGACGTATTTAATTGGTAAATGTCAATGGAATCGGCATTCGAATTTATTAGTGACTCTCGGTAATGCTCTTATAGAGTTGGTAATGTCATTTCACGGAGCTGGTATTACCAGTTTTAAGGGTTTATCGATAACTAAAAATTCAATGATATGCCTCAATCACTTGTCGCATCAAATGCAGATTAATTTTCCGAAAAATGTGAGAAATTTTCTAATTTCTATGAATAAAAAATACATATCACGACAAATTCTCTATTAATCATTTTGATCCAATAGACGTGGATACTATTTTGGTACGAGGAAGGAAAATCGTTAAACTGGCTACCAGTTCTCTGGCGCAATAGGGATCCATCGGTCCGTGCGTCGGCGTTGCAATTGTTGAATAGTTTATTGGATGGACCTCACGTCGCGTGTCAGCTATTGAATGCGATTAATTTCAATCCAGAAAGATTATGCCGTACGTTGCTTCGATTTATTAAAAATCACACCGAATCGTGCATTGTGAGAGAGCAAGCCTGTATCGCGTACAGTAAATTGTTGAAGAACTGTATTTCTAAAACCTCGGATTACGTAAGCTAATATCTGTCATCGACTCGATAAATGCTAACAAATTAATTATAATTACGCATTCAATTTACAGAGTAACGATTTTCAATTGTGTATGGTTTTGTCATTTGTAGAGGAGAGTAATTTATATTATGAAATTGGTTTATTGTGTACCAGTGTGTATACTTTTTCGACATTGGATACTTCATCGTCGATTAGTCAAATCGCGCCGAGTGCGATATCCCAAAATACATTAAGTATAGGATCGGGGTGCATGTCCAATATACAACAAGCCATAGCATATTTATATAATTGTCACGATGAATTGCAATCTTGTAAGTAACTACTATTTGGAAACTGTCTACCAGAACACAAAACAACTGTTATATAAAACAAACGAATAAAACACATAATGTGTTTTACTCATTTTACAGTTTCTATCAAAGATTCGGAAGGGAATGCACTGGACCATTGTGTTCAATTCATATCAACACCAATGCTGTTGGTTGCGGCCTGTAGATTATTGAATAACTTGATATACACTGGACAACAAGAAGTCATTCAGCTTATTTACAATCATTCACTCGATAAATATTTATTTGGGTGAGTTGGCAAACACTATTCTGCTCAAAACTAAATATGTTTTATCGATAATAGCTAGAATTTTGATTTTTACATCATAGATGTTTTACCGGAATGCCGAAAGATACGAAGGGTAAAGAAGAATTAATTTACTACTGCGACATAATGAAAATGTACACAAGTATTTGTGCTACATTGACTGCATACATCTTGCGCAATAAGGGATTTGTACCCGTCATTACATTGTTCACCGATTCCATCTACTCGTTGATTGCTTTATTGAACGTTGATTTATATAGTGAGTTGAAAAATGACTATAATTTAGTTTTTACAATTTTACCGTAAAATATGATATCGAAAGTTGAAAAGCTTTATTGATATTTCAGAAGTCGACTCATTTGAACTTTTGTGCCAGAGAAATAAATTGTGGACGACAATATTCAATTTAATTTCAACTCCTTTTCTTTCGGAAACTGACCACAGTGAAACTATTCGAATCGCTTTGAATAAAAATGATTTAAAGACTATTTTCATTGCCATTTGTATTGCAGTGAGAGAAAATTCTATCGAATTGCGTAGAAGCGCGACCAGTTGTCTCTCGCTCATTTTAGAGCAGGAAATAAATAACGAAAATTCAAAAAAGTGCAACAACCGCGCGCAAGAAGTTTTAGACACGGTGCTGCATTTTACTGAACCATTCGACAGAAAAACAAATATGAAAACAGTTTTATCTAATGTCGACAAATTAGTTGTAAATAATCTGAGTATAAACTCGAGAAGGATGAATGAAAGCGACAATGAAGGAAATAAAAATAATTCCGAGACAGCGAACGAGGAACAACGAACAATAGGCACCGAATTATGCGATATTTTATTGTATAATTTCATAGCTCATCGTTACACGAAGTGCAAAAAAAATAGTAGACAGAAAGAAGATAGAGATATAGTCATAGGCGCTTTATCCAATTTATTGTGCGTATCGAATACAGCGAAAAAGTTAGCTATCGAAGAGGATCTATCTAGTAATATCATAACGATACTACAAGAATTATATGTAGAATTGAATTTGCAGCCAATGGCAATTTATAGCGTTCGCTATGATAACGATAAGAAGGTAAGAAATCTTGAAGGAACGCTTAAGGATGAGTCGTATAAGGAGTGCGAGAGAACAATTGCGGTGAGCAATGCGCGTAGGATTTTCTCGCTATTGATTTTCAAGTGTGGTCATTGAAATGAAAAAAAATATAAACGTAAATTATCGATGACGAGGAGGAATTCCCAGTAATATTGGTCGGTCGATGCCCATTAAACTTTCATTTAATTTTTCTTTTTTTTTTCAGATTCATCCTTTGTTGTCAGATATAAATAACATTTGTATATTATTAATGAATTTCATGCACAATAATCCAAAGTCTAAGAAGATATTGACAAAACAGAGTTTGGCTAACATCATGCACAAGTTATGGGAATGGATAATCACGAATAAAGTAGTACTCAAATCTGCTTTGAAAATGTTGACCACGTTTACAGCAAATTGTCCCGAAGGTAGGTACTGATTCGGTCGAAAGACGAAATGAAAAATAAACGCGTGAAATTATTTTCAGCTTCGCAATCTCTAACACTGACAACGACGTTACCTGGTGTAGGCATGCGTAAAACGCCTAATACGGTAGCATTGATACACGTTGTTATACAGCTGATATGTAAAGAAATAAAAAATGCAGCGAAATCTTTAGATGGACAAAAATTGAATTTTGCTTTTCAAATTCTACGTAATTCCGTTCGTGTTCACGAATGCCGGATCTCGATATCTAAAGTAAAGAATTTTTTTTCCCCTATACGCTATATGCGATAAATGTATTTAACGTTTATAAATTATTTAGAATAGTACAAATACGTAAAAATGATTTTCGTATGCCTTGTATTTTTAGAGCAATCTTTTACAAAATTTATCCACCATTCATCCGCTAACAACACGAAGAGCGAAACCTTGGCCTCTCGTAGAACTATACTTTTTGGAATTTCTGATAGATTTCACATATTTCGAAGAAGGACAATTATGCGTACCCAAAGTGAGTAGCAAAATGCATTTGGATTCAGTCTCTCGCATATTATTTGTATCATACCTGTGTCATTAAAGATTGCAGACGCGATAACTGTTCTCCTATCTCTCGCGAGAACTCCTCTTACATCTACACGAGTACTCGCTATGTCGACTCTAAGAAATTTAGCGTTCAATAGGACGAATAGGTCTCGTTTTTTGAATTCTGGTAACAACTAAAAAAATATCGTAACGTTAATTTTATCACTGCAGTTGTACGGTATAGGTGACAACGAAATTTATGTTTTTAGTCGATTTCATCAATCTTTTGCACGACGCGTTTAAAGGAAGTTCCGTCGATGAAATTAAAATTGCCGTATCGATTTTGTGGTCGCTCGTTAGCAATAGTCAGAAAGGAAAACTGATTGTGCGAAGCGCGGGTTTTACCCAAGATATGCAAGAAGCTCTGAACAAATTGGCGTTACTGAATATGGGAGACGGAGGACAGGAAGAGGATACGATTAGGCTGTTGCAATATGTGATACACATTTTACACCCTAATAATTAAAAGTTAAATAACGAAAAAGTCGATTGAAAAGTTGCATCGAATTAACTCAGCGTTGTAAATATTCTTATAATATACATTTGTAATATAATTCAGAGAATCTTATAATGAACTTCATACGTATAATATTTTTACACCATAGAGCGTATATCATATAGCTAATTAAAATGATAATAAATTTAATAACGAATTTCATCTAACAGAAATTATTTTCTACTAAGTTACACATTCTAAACAAGGCCACGAGCGAAAAAGTTCACTGGTTTGCGTATTAGTCCGAAACTATTCAATTTGGTAGAAAAACGTCCTGTTCTGTACAGAACATTCCAATACTTCATTCGTCGATCTCGATGACGTTAAAGATCGACGAATCGGCTCTCTGATATCCGCGGTTGGCGATACATTTCCGAATTTCGTTTCCGAAATAGTCCTTCTGACGTCTTAATCGGATTTAAATGAAAGAGAAATTCAAATTTCATTTCATTCAAATATTTTCGGTAAAGGCCATTATCCGAAAGATGCTACAGACGCTAAAGATGTTAAATAAGAAATACTTGACATTTTCAAGCGATAAAATGTTCTATCGTTATTTAAAAAAAAATTTAAAACATCGTTTAGCTAATGGCATAATACGGAATCGACGAATGAGCTACCCAAACGTTGTTTTTATTTGTGTAAGTAATTACATTTCTATAATTGACAATCGAAAATATAGTAAATAGCCCGATTGGCCTAATCACGACGAAAGGATTCTCCGGGACCACTCTTGTCTGAATTAGTTATTTCCAAGTTTTCGTTCGGCAGAGACGCGTATCGTAATTAATTAGCGTAACGAGCAAGAAGGGGACGTCGTCACGGTGGTGAGTCGAGTTGTCGTAATTCGGTCTCCGCGTGAAATACGCGGCATGCGCGCAAAAGTAGGGTGGCGTAACGAAAAACCAAGCGTATAGTGTAGTACAAGAGCACATATTGTGTATAGTATGTCGCGCGTATTGTGTGTGTTCCGGAGTCATGTGACCGTCGGATGGATTTGCGTCAATGGTGGCCTCCGCGTTCCCGTGTCTACGCATACCGGAATGCATTGGCGTCGGCATACGGCGAGTTCTCTCCGCCTATTCTCTCGTTGTAAATTTCCAATTTTTCTCGTCTTTCCATCTCTTCTTTCTCTCCATTACCACCCTCGCAATCTACTCCGCTTCCCAGCCAGAGTCCGCTTTCCCGCGAAGAACCGTTGTCGATCGATCGTATCGAACCTGATTTACGATAGATATCGAAACACGGTCATTGGTGAGACCATTTGAAAAACAATCGATCTATAGGGGCAACGCAACGCCACCTGACGGTGCATTACACCTTACAGAATATTTTCACTCGATCTCATTTTACGCGACAGCGTTTACCGAGAAGTCTTTGGAGAATTGGGCGAATCATCCGAGCGTTGAATAAGTACGCGCTGTTCGCCCGAGAAGCATTGGAACTATTGGGCAATGGTCGAGAAATTTGGTTTTCATATTTTTTGTTTACTTTTTTTCATTACCGACGATTTGTTAATACACATCACTTTGAAGTATCAAGACGCGCGCCAAAACGAATACCGGCGATTAGTTGCACGAAAGAAATTCAAAAATCGAATCAAAATGAAATCGATCGCTTCTTTCGCAAAAAAAACTCAAGGTTTCAGCTGTACGGAATTTCTCGATCGAGAGGTATCGAGTTGAAAGTATTTTTGTCTTTTTTTAATCATAGACAGCAATTACTGTTAAAAGCAACGTGCGCAGCTTCGATCGACATAGACGAAATTCAATCCTTTTTTTTTTTTTTTCTTTTTTCGCTTTAATCGATTTTACGCGTGAGATTACCAGCCCGAGTGTAGATTTGTGACGCCAATGGGACGAAGGCGCGTGCGTAGCCGCTATACGCGGAGGATGTCGAGAAAAAGAGCAAGAAAAGTGGCGATGAGATCGAGAGAACATAGCACTGCAGAAAGAAGACGTATCCACTTGCGTACTTTGGCGCATGTTCGAATGTTACCTTTAAACAACCAGAATCAAAATAAATAAATCCAAATCGCAAACTAATAAAGATGTCTCGCGTTTTCTTCTTATTCTTCTGACGGTTGCGCGATTTAGATGATCACGGTAATTTAATTTTTTTTTTTTATTTATAATCAATTCTTACAAAAATTCTGAATTCCAGATTAGCGAAGCAGACGTTTGAAAAAAAAATTAAAAACTAGGCGAACTATTGGATGATAATAGTGGATAATCGTGTTGCGTGACTCGCAATTGCGGTCATGCGAATTGCGATTCTTGTTCCGAACAACCCCGTTTCGCCGATTGCACTGTGAGCGACAACGGTACAATACAAGCGATAACGTAATGACGCATCGGTGTTGCGGAGAGTACGCAATCGAATGATTTATGTAATTTAATAGATATAAGTAACGCTATACGCGATGATCTCGATCAAGTTTTCGTTTTATTGATTTGGTCTGTCTGCGAGTGAAATATAGGTACATAGATGTATGGATAGGG
>NCVS01002311.1:35147-68414 GCA_003055095.1 Goniozus legneri
TTGAAGAAGATTAGGTGAAAAAGTTGCGAGAGAAAAAAGCAATTTATCTTTTCCGAAGAGATTTTTTTCGTCTTTTTTTTTTGTCATCGAAACGATAAAAGAATGTACGATTTATCCAGTTTATCGAAAAGATTTCACAACGATAACGATCGAGACAATTCTTATTAGGTATCGATAATAAATATTTTCTTTTTCTACCGATGAATCGAAATCGCTTTCCTTTTATAGTTTATAAAACTAAATTCTGTTTCGATATCTCGCGCCGTTCTCGTTCGATAGTCGGCGATATTCGCACGATGCGCCAACGCTCTGTCTCTCTCGATCTCGCAGTACGAGACTACGAGGTTCGTAACGGTATATACGTGCGCGATACTGCACGATTGAGGTTAGTCGGTTCTGGAAGCGGCGAGCGGACGAATGTACGCGAGAACTCGCTCGCGCAGTGCGATCCGAGCAGTTCGTCATTCTTTTTCTTTTTCGTTCGCGAGTGACTCCCAGAAGAGATTTATTAACGTGTGCTCTCTGCTGGATTATCAGACGCAAAATGTCGAGCAGTGTATGTCACGCACCTCTGCCCGCGCGAATGGAAGCCTTCACAACGAGGCTTTGTCTCCGAGCAGTCGATCAGTACGAGCGCCTTGTTCAGACGCGCTTTGGCAAGGTACACGCCCCTTGTTGCTATTACGCTCCTACGAGTCAACCCCGTACGAGTTCACTCGAGTTCATTCGCAGTTTCCGTCGAACCGTCGCGAGCAGACCGGAAGTACGTCGCCGGCTCCGAATAATATACGGAGAATTTTGGTGAAGACGAAAGATTGTGTGTCTGTAGAGTAAAGTAGAATATCGCAGTGCGAGTGCGTAGATACGCATTGAGGAAACAAAAGTGTTCAAACAGTGTTCTTTTTCGACACTAGATCCTCGAAAAATGTTATTGTTTGTACATCTTCGTACGGTGACGTCATTCAAAAGAATTTTCAATTTGAAATTCTTTTTTAACGCGATAACAAACTTCGTTCGTTTTTTTCTGTCTCATTTTGTTTACTCTACCATGCACGGGATGATTCGCTGTGTAACTTTTCAAAACAATAACAAGCAACTTCATTTCAATCGCACATCGAAATTTTTTCTCTCGATATTCAGATTTACAACAGGTTTAGCTCTGATGCATACGCGGTGGGACGGCATTCTACTATCGTTATTTATGAACTGAAAATTAATCAACAATGAAATTTCGATGCTGTTTTTGCAGTGCTCATCATTGTGCATCATTAGCTATCTTCCTGTACAAGTTTGATTTTCTTTTGGCGGAGAAAGCATAATTCCCCTAGCTAGAAATAAAAGGATAAGGAGAAGACGACTTTTCGTCGCTCTCGACGCAAAAAATCACACCGATATCGTAGATTCTTCTTTCTTTTTCTTGCACTTGAGCCCCTTTATCCTTTTCACAGTGCCGTACAACGAATGTTTTGACGCCATGCTGCTACAGCTACCTGCGTAATCCTAACATTGCAATCGATATTTATTCCGTTTAAAAGTCGGAAGTACTTATAATTACAATATCACCGCGCGTATGTGAGCGAATGAAATTTTTTTCGCTCTGCAAAATAATTGATCAAATTTTTTATATGCTCTAAGTAGGAGAAAGAGAAATATTCTTATTCGTACCTCTCCATTATTCACGTCTAATTACTAGAAAAATAATAATCTCTCTTACAATAGTATTCAACAGCGTATAATTGATGATGATTTTTTTAACCGCCTGAGTAAAAACAAAAGAACGAATGCCAATACTTTATTATCAACCATTTGAGAAATACATATAGCCTAGTAATCTTTCATAGGATAAAAAAAATGTTATAACTCGAAGACTGTTGCTCGAATCGAGAAATTACTGATACCATTTTTCTTTAGAGCTCATCGAGATGAACATTTTGGTAAAAATGCACTCTTCTATCGTTATCAGTTCAGAAAAGAAATTAATAACTTGCATTACTCAAAAACTATCAACTTTATGATAAAAAGTATAATAACATTTTTTGTAGAGCTTGAAAAAAGAAACAAAAATTTTGGCATTAATTTCAACTCTCTGTCTTTATTGGTTCTCAAGATATCCGCGAAAAACGTTTTTAGGAGGTGAATTTTAACGAGCTACAGGGGGTGAACTGCCGATTTGCGCCAAAAACCTTTTAGATGATCTCTTCCAATGCCCGAAGACTATACCAGTGTGCAAAAGGGCGTTTCGAGTTCAAGAGCTCGGGAGCCTCTTCTGGAACCACAACCAAAACAAGATTTCATATTTTTCGATTGTGAGAATGGTCTTGTTGAGAGTTCAATTTAAGCAAATGAATATTGTTTGTATCGAATTACTGGAAAAGTAACGTCCCTTCTCGTCGTAATACTAAATTGCGCATCGGCCGTTATTTTTGCCGCCTTATAATTTCGCGAAACGTACGATCGCGTCGCTCTAAAATCCCCATGGGTAAACGCGTATCCTTCGATCGGTCTATCGAATTTGAATTCAAGGCCGTCCCGGTGTTCGACTGTATATACAAGGATCTTACGAATCTAGAGTGCTCTCTCGGTTGTCAGTGTGCGCGTTGACTTTAACAAACTCTCTCAGCGTGACTCTCTCCTCCAAATTTATTACCGCGATCGATCCAATTTCTCTCTGCGTTCTCCGCTCGATCAAGGAAATCGTTTACGATAGAACATGGTAATTCATTACGATGATTCGGTCTCGATCATGTCAGAATTCCGAGTGCTCAGTGTCGTTCGCCTCTCTGTCTCGTGAAAAAAAAAAATATGACGATCGAGCTTATTGATGATTACGTGCGTCGCGAACCGGATGCGATTATGACGAATCGATGCACGGCGTTTATTGTCACTCGCGCGCGGGACTGCTTTTGCGTTTGCCAAAAGTGGAAATTGTTCAATTGACAAAGTATTCTCTATAATATAGAATATTGGGATGAGATAATCGATCGGATAAGAAAAAATATTTTTGCGACCATATTTCATCCAGTGAATTTAGCGAATATTCGGTTAATCTGATAATGATTAATATTTTATTTTTCTTCATGAAATACAATTTGATTCGTGTCGACCAAACAGAAGAATACTAACAATTATGTGCCACGGTTGAACTCTCCCTGATTCTGAAAAGTGATCCACTTGGTACAGCTTTAGTTTGGGTTTACAATTTAGCGATTGTCGAGGTTTGTAAATTCGATTATCTGTCTGTCGACGCGGGAGGCCTCGCGAACGAGGTGGTCCCTCTACAAAAGTAAACACATCGATCGAGACTGCTAAATAGGCATTGTTTTCAATGAGCCTGCTCTCGCGAGTAAGCTCGAATTTCTAAATTTAGCCCGTCGTATAGAGAGCATATCTACCCGATCAAATCGATTCACGTAATCGGCGAGCTCATTTCTACCTTTTCACGCTTTTTTCATTACTACGAAATTGAATCATCTCCTAAACATTATCAAAGGTCGGTCGTGTTCAAATTTTCTTCGGTTCGTTTTCGAAATTCAACGAATTCAGCGATCCGTTCGAAAATGTAGTCGTCTTTGGAAAAAATTCAAAATTAACGAGAGATACTCCCTCGACTGTAACGAGCACCCGAGCGAGATTAACAACGCGTCACGGATACGGAATTCTAACCGAGATCGATAAGGCGTGTCACGGCTCGTTATTGTACGTGCACGTTTGTATTATTTTAATCGAGCAGATGTCGATCCAGGCCGATAATGTTTTATCGATTCCAATCAACCAATTATGCATTTTGACGTATCCAACTAATTCAGGATATAAGTTAATTCTAATTAACTAATTAATTCTCTTTTCGACTAATTTTCTTTCCACGAAATTTGTATCGTTCTTCGTGAAACAATTCATAAAAAAAATGTTCCTTGCCATTTTTAGAGATAATTGGATGAAAGAAGGGAGGGGGGTAGGGAGAGGGGGTGTTTATCGAGAAACGCGAGTCACTGCCGACGTCGATTCAAAATCCAACGAATGCATTGCGCAATACATTCGAGTCACACATTTTTCAGCTGTTGACTCGAAATTCAATGCGCGACTCTGTGTCTCTCGGGTTCAACGACGTCCTATGGGTGTTTCCTATCCCGTTCGGGAATGATATGGTATAATTACATTCACGGTACAATTTTATAATTAGATAGTTTTTCTAATTTATGCTATCTTTGCTGAAATTCATACAGGTATTTTTTTCTTTTTCTTTTATCCAACACGAGTCGCGAATGTATATGTGTATTCTCGAAACGTGTTTTTCAAATGGGCCGGAATTGCTCGTTACAGCGGTATTTCACATTATTAACCAAAAATAACAGAGGTAGAATCGAATCGGTAATTTGGTTGTTTTGAAAATCAATCGAGCCTATAGCTCCGAAATTTCTCAGGAATCGATAAGCTCATCGGGGGGCTCATTTCGTGGTTTAATTTTTCAGGCTCAGCCAAGTCTGTATTCGTTTGAGAAATCGCAATCTTCTGAAATCTTCTGAAATCTTACCGTCGGTTGTCGGTTTTTCTCAATACCCTGAGTCGGAGATTCCAAAAGAAGAGATCATTGCCCCCCACCCCTCCCCCTTGTGCGTCACTCGCATAGCGTTGACACGCAATTTCACAAAGAAATCCAGTCATTCCAATTTTCTCGTGGCAACATCTTAGTAAACATTCTCGCGTAAATTATTCATAGAATTAAAAATAAAAAAAATATTCTTATTAGAAATATTCTTCAACTTTTGCACTCGCGAAATCAATGACGAATCTAAATTAAACGGAGATAAGACGTTTGAAAAGATCAAACCAAAGGAAACTCGACAAATTGTCGAATGAACCATAGAAGCCTAAGCGCGTACACGTTTCATTCTCGATTTGGTCTTCGGCAAAGGTCATCGTAACAGTATCCGTTCTATTTAAGACCCGGTCGATTCTTTCTTTTCGCTAGTTAGCTCAGTGAATCACGTTCGCTCTCTGATTCGTCGTTACTCACGATTTTTATACGCTTATCGTTATTCCTACTACAAAAAAAAATTGCGAGTTTTTTTTTACCACGGCGATTAATTTTTCAGCTAAGACAGACTGGAATTATTCTATTGCCTCGAGATCTGAGAAAGAAACAATAAAATTTAGTGTACGATATTTAATCATTTCACGCGCCTCTTATACCGGGGCGCGAATTGAAATTATCATGAAGACACACTGACGCACCCACTGGAAAAATATTTGAAATCGGCTCCGGTACCATACATAACTCGTTAGCGAGCCGTACGATCGAAACTTTTCAGCGGTAGACGAGCACCTACATTGTTTATTCCATTCTACGTGCGAGTTTTTTTTTCGTCTCTAAATCTCAAGCTAGCGTAGCCAGAGTCATAAACAGAGTTCGGTGTGTTTAAACGAATAATGAATGCATTCGAGGACTGGTAATGAAGTAGCTAATACAACTATCGGTTCACGAGATAATCTCACCGTGAAACGATGAGAACAGAGATACGATCGACCGGGAAAAATAAACAATGTATCATATGCCACATTCTTAAATATTTTTACATTGAATATCACCTAAAAACACGTGGAAACAACATATTAATTATGGGAGACAGTCAAGAAAATTAATAACTTTTGTAATAATTTAATTAGGCACAAATTACAAAAATTTTAAAACGAAATAAAACGAATAAAACTGGCAAAAGCCCCTTTGTAATACTATTGAAATTTCAAGAACAAAATTATCGGTTCATTTTTTTTTTATCATTAATACCTCATTGATAAGCGATTTTTTCAAAGTGGGTTTTGAAATTGTATTTCGGCGCGAATAAACTGTGCGTACCGTTTATGTCGCACGCGTCAACCACGTGTGCGTTTGACATACGTGTCAATGGGTACAATAACTCGCAACCGCGAGTTCGATTGTCACGCGACTTTGCAATGCGGTCGGAGGGTCAATAAAGTCGTTTAAGGGTGACGCTAGCTCGTTTCGAGAAGATTGCGCACTTTTCGAGTTACAACTTCGTTCATAACCCGAAAACGTACCAAGAAAAAAAGGAGCTAGAGCGATTGAATGTTCAGTGGAACGCAAAAAAATATATGTCAAAAATCTGAACTCCTGAAATTTCGGTAAAAAATTAGAAACTATATACTAATTATTTGTGTGATTGATGACATAAAACGCCAAATTATTTAAAAACAAGAAACTAATGTCATATCGTCGTGTTTTTTTTTTTAAGTCTCATTTAAAATGATCTCTTCGATAATCTCATCGCATAATCAACGAATATCTTCTCGGGCTTCCAGAAATAAATTTATATACACGTAGAACATCGACCGAGTCGCGTATCGCTGCAATTTTTCACAAATAAGTATAGAAGATTTCAACTAGCACAAAGAATCACCGAGAGCTACGTTACGTAAACTCATCATCGCGAAAGACTGTATTTCTATTTTTAGTTTAACGAAACGGGAGGGCAGAGTTATATCGCTGTACACTAAATTGCAATTAACTGAAATTTACAAATTTCAGCTCCGACTTACGCACGAGGAACGCGATAATAATTATCATTGTACAGGCACTCGCGATAATTTCCATTATTTGTGTACAGACTCGTCGCGTACGGGGCAAATAATCGGCAAGCGGGAGAGAGGCTACGATGAACTAGATAAACAGCACAAACGAATGCTCGATTGTTAATCAATTTTATTGGGAAATTCGATAGAGTTATTACAAAGTTCTTTCCGTAATACATTACAAAAATTGGGAATTTCAGGTTTCAGACCATACGAGAAGAAAAATTTCATTAATTTGTTAAACAAATTCCCATTAGATAGTTTATTCTTTACAACTATCATAACTAATAACTCATCGTTAGAAAACACTTTTCAAGTGAAAAGTACAAGGCACTAATGACTCTGAATATTTAATTCTACAAACTCCTCAAAATTTTCAAATAAAATTTCCAAAAATGTTACGTTTATGAGTGTATTATTAAAACTTGGAAAACAAAAGATTGATATTAATGCATATAGTTACAAAAATTCAAGTTATTTTCTGTTTAACGGTGTATTATAAGATGAATTTCTCGAATTTCAGCCTTCGTCGAGTAAGGATGCGCCAAGCGCCGACGAGGGTGCTGCGAGCCGTCAAGCGAAAACGGACGGAAACTTCTGGGATCTGACTCGTCGCGTTTCGGGCAAAGAGTCCAGCAGCAACAATGTCGCTCACGGCAGCAACAGTTACAGCGCGTTTCGGCAATGGAGGCGCAGCACGTCGGTGGGGAATCGCACGAGCAGTTCGGCCGGCACGAGCCCGGTGTCGAAGGAGATCGCGAGCCCGATGTCGACGACTTCGTGCAGCGGATACGAGTCTACGATGACGATGGCTGCTGCAAGGAAGATGGACAAGTTCCCGATGCTCCTGTCAGACACCTCGACGCCCGACGAGGATTTGTCGCTCAAGTTTCTTGCTCTGGTGAGTTCCCATTATCCCTTGTCCAAAAGAGATATAATTGCCTCTATAATGCTGGCGAATAGACTGCCGTCTAATAAAAAACAAACAAACGGATAATTTGTTGCTAATTAATTGCTATTGAGTTGCGCAAAAAGAAATTTTTTGCCTCGGCTGTTTTGCCTAGGAACAAGCATATGCTTGCTTTTAACGGTAAGTTGGCAAGGAATAATCAAAAATTTAACGTCAATGCTTCGTAATAGCTTATTAGTATCTAATTAGTTACGCGAGAGTCAATTATATCTGTCGTAGTTTTTCAAAAAATCGAAACTCTACCGATGAGCATCGTCTCGAATAAATGACGGTAAAATGACCTATTGCGAGATTTTATAAAGATCCCGCAAAAGAAAATCTCAATGAGTTCATTCGAAATGTTATATGTAACTGACCTTACGAGTATAATAATTATTTCGTACCCTCAAATCGTGGAGGCTTGTTTAATAGCAAAATATCGATATCCCGAAATAACATACGATTTATTAAAGAGAACGAAGCTGCGGGATTGTTTGCCCTTGTATGTATAATCGGAAAGACAATTCGAATTGGCTTAATTGCATTCACCTTATTTCGTGACGCAATGGCGTATTTATCCAAGGATTTCGAGGTATTTTTTCTTGGTTCTTGTGTAACACGAACGATACCTCCCATGACGATTTAGCGAGATCGTAGTTAAATTAATATATTGTGGAAAAAAATATTTTCATTATCATCGGTGAAGAATTCTTATATCGATATTCATGCGATTTCTTTATAGAATGCCTTGGACTTGACAGCGCCCGCGAGCGACGTGCTCTTGAAGAACCGATTAAAATCCTGGTTCCAGCTGTCCGGGCATCCTAATGGATTCGCGCCAGCCGGACCCGGAACAGTGTGGAAGAGACGTACGGGTGGACCAGAGAACACGGAGCGCATTGTTTACGAGGAACTCAGTCAAGATCCAGCAATGCGTGAATGTATACCGAGGTATGCGAAATTATCTCTGTTGCGGCGGGGGGGGGGGGTATTAAAATTAAAAAAAATTAAAATTAATTAAAAAAAAATTTTTCTCTTGTAATGTATTATTGTTATTGAATAAAGCTATTCTAAGTCGATAAAAAATTTTTTTCAACGCTTTAAATAACTCATGCAGTAGAGGGTTGAAAGTTAATTCAAAAATTATATGGTATTTTTGGAATTGAATAAAGAATCGATTAATTGTTCTTTCATAGGTATTATCGAGAAGTCGAATACAAAGGAGAGACTTTTATCGAGCTGCAGGATTTGTTATTCGGCTTCAACGATCCGTACGTGATGGATATAAAGATGGGCACACGAACGTTCCTGGAATCCGAAGTGTCGAAGACCCAAGCGAGACAAGATCTTTATCAGAAGATGATAGCCGTAGATCCGAATGCACCTACCGAACAGGAACACGAGCGGAAAGCTGTCACAAAGCTTAGATATATGCAATTCCGTGAACAGCAAAGTTCCACCTGCAGTCATGGATTCCGCATCGAAGCTATGAAGCTTCCTGGCGCTCCGCCAATCACAGATCTGAAGAAAATCAAATCGCACGACGAGGTCGTAGTTACGATGAAGTTCTTCCTGCATAAAAGACCAGACGCGCAGAGTAGACTGCTCGCCAGATTGAGGAATTTGCGAAGTAAAATCGAGGAATCAAAATACTTCAAAACGCACGAGGTTTGTGTTGACGTTGTTCATAACTATTCGTTCTTGAGATTATGATTTTAAATTGTTAATAAGGAACATCGTGTGTTGCAGGTAATCGGAAGCAGTATTTTTATGATTTACGACGATAACAAAGTGGGAGCATGGCTGATCGATTTTGCAAAAACATGCCAAGTTCCTGACGGTAAAAGCCTAACACATAGGAAAGCTTGGGAACAGGGTAATCACGAAGAAGGATTTTTATTGGGACTGGATAATTTGATATCTACGATAGAAGACATTGATTTGTCGTAATGAGGTTCGGAATACCTTGCCCTACCCTCCTACGATTAGAATCGATCCGAAAGTTATAGTTGCGTGAATGATTTGACTTAAATACTATTCCGTAGAGATTGATTGAACGTACAAGTTTTGAATTTAAAAACACTTATAACAATAAATTATTTATATTAAAAAAATACTCTTCATGTAACTAAAATATTTGCGTGCCAGTTAGCGATGCTATTGTTTAATAATGTACACAAATATTGAATCATATGATATATAACGCTAGTTCGTAATTTTTGTACTTTACAATTTCATAATAAAAATTCATCTTAATCAAGAATGTAGCTCAATTTAATTATTTGGATTACATCATTCTTTAAAATAAGATGCATTACGGTATTTAAAAATATTTTTCACGCGTTTTTGTACAATTTCTCTAGAATGCATATCTGATAGAATCCTGTAAAATTTGGTTGAGAGAACTATTTTCTGTGAATATCAATTTATTATAATTTGTTCATATGACTGATTAAAAGAACTATTTATGAATTTTTGAATGAATATTTATGAATGAATAAATTTTTTAAATGTAATACTTTGGCACAAATTTCAATCACTGATCTCTCCTATGTCCAAATCCAAAAGTTTTACCTCTTGTGGATTTATCAGTGGTTCGTACATGCGTATCTCAGCTGCAGCAACATCTCTGTGACTAAAATATTATTATTAAAGCATGAATTTTGAAAGTAACAAATTACTTATATCTAATTGTATCGCTCACATAGCTCCTTGTCTACTCTGAGGTTTGCGCACTGGATTCCATCCGGTAACTGGTTTCTGGTTGTTCAACATGAGTCCTTGAATACAGTATAATAGAGCAACTTTACCTATATTATTGTCCTGAGAACAAACGAGACTATTTCAAAAACTAGGCAGCATTATAAATGTAATAAAAATTTTATAAAATCGGAATTATTTACCCGCCATTCCGACGATAAGGTTTCACCAGTGCTTAATATACTAGCACATTCTGATGCATCTCTTATATCTCTTATAGTATTCAAATAATTTTCTTGAAGGAAGTCTATGAAAACCGTTGGAAGAGTTTCAAAAAATGCAGATATTTCTTTTGGATCATGAGTAAATGAGGTTGAACCACCTTCCCGCTCTCCTATAAGTGTTGATTGGAAATAATTCTTCGATTTATTAGTTTACCCACAAAATTGTTTCGCCCTTTAATCGCTACTCACTTTTTGGATTCGTCACTCTTCCAACACCATGCAAAATACTTAATGTTTCTTCCCTGTTTTCACATTCATTTTTGTTTTTCTTATTGGTCACTATGAGATTATATAATTTCAAAACAAATTTACAGCTACAGATTTGAGTTGCATTAAAGAGATGAATTAAGAAAAAAATTACCTTTTAACGATATAAATATGAGGTTTAAAATAGCACTTCTGATATCACCTATATTATTAGATATTATTTCGTCAATTTCTAGATCTGTTACTCTTAAGATATCATTAGACTTTGAATTTAAAGTATTTCCAATTCTCTTCAACATAGTTTTCATAGAAGCTTGGGTTACCGAATTGATACTAGAAAAATGGTTTTATAGAAAAGCAATTATCCAATTATAAATAAAAGAAAAGTAACAAGAGGAATTTTACCTAATGTGTATAATACTGTATTTTTGTTTAATATCAGGAGAGAATAAAGTAGTCATAAGTCTTGTGTTGTTATGTTCGGTACAAATAAATATCACTGGCTCTTTTCCCAAGAAAAAATACTGTCTATAAGTACCTGATAATTATTATACTGATATTATTTCACATATACAGTGGAACCTCGATAAGTCAAATCTGAAGGAAATTTCAACAAGTTCGAATTATAGAGATGATTTATTCTTCCTTTTCAACAAACGGAAATGGATAAATTATCCGAGTGATGAGAGTTTTTGACTTACCCAAGTGCGAGTTATCAAGGTTACACAGTATATCATTGATCGTAATGTCATAAAATAATGCACTCACTCCAATAAATTATGAAAATTCTCAGTCTTTTCGTAATACACATTTGGGAAATCTTTAACCACTAAAACAGATTTCGATTTATTGCATAAGACCGATTGGTATCGAGTAGCTCTGATTAAGAATTCTTCAAACTGCTCGTGTTGTTTTGCTATTCTATCTATCGCAAAATTAATATAAAACAGTGGTGATCTTATCGATTGCAATATAATTGTTATTTTTGAAAAACATAAGTGGATTACTGTCTTCTGTAGCTACTTGGTCCATTGGATTAGTCCATTCTTGAGTTCTAAAACCATTCTCTTGTGCAATTAATTTTACAGCTACAGTTTTTCCACATCCCGATGGTCCAGATACTAAAAGTACTGATGGTTGACTCGTTTTTATCATACTTTGAAACCAGTTAGAAATTTCTTTCTGTTTTTGTCTACTTATAGCTAATTCCATAGTTTTTCGAGGCATACAATACTCCAATAAGTCTGACACATTATTAACTTTATATTTTTGTTTCGAGTCCTCGGCGTATTGAAAGTTGTTCGTTTTTTCAAAATTAATATAACAGTCATCTTGATTTGAAGATTCTTTCGATTTTGTTATTTTTCTTGGAGGCAGATCATCGAAAGATGGCATACACCACATGCTTCGTTTCTATAATCCCATAAAATATGTAACATTTAAATTTGATTCTATTATTTATTCACATAACCTCAATATATACTGTAGAAAATAAACAATACATCGATACCTTTAGAGTATCCATTTTCATAATTGTTTTACAATACTAAAATCATAACGATATTCAACCAGAATTCGATTTAATAGAGAAAAACAATTTGATGTTTTTGAACTAAAAGCTTCAAACATAAATATAGTTGAATACACTTGGCGCGGCGCACGTAGGCCACCTGAAGTTAGCTGCAAACGAGGTTTACATGAAGCTTCTGCTGTGATATGGTGCTATTGCACGAACTTTTACTAGAGGAACTCTACATCACTAAATACTATGAACGTTCATATAAATGCGACGTAGTCAAACCAAAATTGGACGAAATCAATTCTATTGAAATGTTTCTCAGCTAGGATGTAGATGTGAATTGTGAATTAGCAAAATAATTTGAATTTTACTATTGCTCCGACTTTAGTAACCGATAATGTTCCGCAATATAGCTATTAATTAAAACATACGTATGGCGCTATAATCGCCGGTCACAAAATTCGATATCATTCGACCAACTATTCATCGCGTCGAACATTCGACGTTTTTTTCGGGATAAGGGTGGGTCTGTCCTTTTTTTGCGGGAGGGGTCGCGTGCTACGAAACGCGTTCCATTGAAAACGGTGAAACGTATCGAGTTGTTTCACACGCTGGCAAAAGAGCAATAACTACGCATATATGAACAATCTCGTACTGCGCTGTTGAATTTAATAAAAGACCAAAAAGGGGGAGGAAGTATTTGGACGTACACCTTGCGTATCTTCTATCGACCGTGTCATCGCTTTGTGGTCACGCGTTTACACGACTGACAGCGGCGCGACGGCGACGCACAGACGCACCAAAAAATTTCAGTGGATGCTGTTAAAGGGTTGCGAGGCGTTTCGTATTTCCTATTCTCACTTCTATCATCTACCTGAACTTGAGAGAGGATTTCAGTTGTATTTTGCGTGGTGTATATATCGTTGCGTTGTTTCGTCCGCTACCGTTCATGGCTGTAATACAAAGTGGGGGTAACAGAGTCGTGTGACTGTACGAAAAAAACATTATTCGTGCTTTTATGCGAGGAATATGTCGAGCTTGAAAATCGGTAAGTTGAAAATTCACTGATGCTAAATGTATCCCCTCCATAACGCTTTTTCTCTGCTTGCGTATCCACATATACATATATATACATAGATATATATTTTTTTCTCGATAATATACCTACAAGTTATTTTGGTCACAGATATCATCATACGTGTGTTTTAGAAGAAAAATTATAGAAATTTTTTAAATTTTCGCTCTTAATGGCTTATATAAATATTTCAATTTTTCGATTTATATTTAACACTACACTTTTTTCACGTGTATACATATACGTAATTGTTCGTTGTAGGTGTTCATACATAAAAGTACAGATATAAATTTTTGGATACTATAGAAGTCGGCAGACTAGTTAATGTTTTTACTTCAAAAATACACCGGTGTATATTAAGTAGTCGTGTTGTACTGAAAAACACGGCGAACGTTTCTCAAGCGGTGCATTATTAATTATTAATAGTCGAAAAAAAATGTAATTCTGTCAAATATTATATTTTTTATGAAATGAACATCAAATGATGTTTAGCATTCAATTTCAGAAAGCCCAATGTTGCTATCAGCTTCTTGTGTAATTGGATAATACATTTATATACGAATTTGTTTAAAATCGATAATTAATACAATAGAATGAAAAATTCCATAATTTTGCATGTAAACTTTATACGAAAATTGTATACTGGATTTAATTAAAATTTCATTAATCGATGCAAGCCGTTATGATTTTTAAAAAAGATATGGCAATAGATAGCATGAAAATGTAATTTATTTTTCATTGAATGCATGCAATCGTTTAGTTAGAAGTTTCGCATAAATTTAAACAAAATTACCCATATTTTCCAAAGTACTAAAGTAATATTTCTCGACTTCCAATAACCAAATACTTCATTCTTGATCGCCTTAGTCGATTTAATACAACTAAACTCGTTTCTCAGAACTTTGTTTTGATATTTCAAACTTATTGACTGATTGTACGTGTAATTTCAATACATACCCTATTTTTTTCATAATTGTCGTCTTAATATAATGATTTCATTTGATTTTCTCATTCAAAGTGTTGGTAACGCATTTGATTGCCCTACCGTTGAGAACAATGGATCCTGAGCAAAGAAAGCAACAGATGTGCCAACAATAAACTATAATGATAAAGAATGAATGCCTGATACAATCACGTCACCAATACAGTATAAGCAGACAGACGATTTGTGCAAGTAGTCTGTGAGTAGCAGCTACTCACGTCATAGTCAAACACATTATAAATATCTGTTATCGCACATGGCAGCCATGAAGCATGGTACGTTTCATCTTTGTTGCTTTGCTTTGTATGTTGATTTTATCTTTCGTTTTTTGATTTTATACATATTTTTCGAATGTTTTGAGTAAAGTTAATATAAATCATTCACTGACAATTTTATTCCTCAATTAAGTAAAAACGACAAAGATAAAGAAGTTGAGTAATTGAAATTTTTGTGGTTGTATGAAATTAATAAATTATTTATATTCTAAAGAACTATCTAAGTTATAGTATTGCTATGATATGAAGTTAAATTTTTATCCTTAACAATATCTTAACAACAACAAAATAATAATATCACAATTTTAGGCAAAACGAGCCAAGACGACGTTTGTTACGTTGTCGCGAAATACGACTATGGTGCCCAAGGCGCTCAAGAATTAGATTTACGGAAAAATGAGCGGTATCTTCTGCTCGACGATTCGAAACATTGGTGGAGAGTACAAAGTTCTAGAGGTCAAGCGGGTTACGTACCGAGTAATTATGTCAAAAAGGAAAAGCCTTCCCTTTTCGATAGTATAAAAAAGAAAGTCAAGAAGGGCTCTGGCTCGAAAACACTACCAACAAGCAATTCCCCCTCTCGAGCTGTCGAGTCACCGATTTTAGCAAGAAGATTACCGGCTGATCCAAGTGAAGCTATAGGCACTGCGGTAGTAAAGTATAATTATCAAGCGCAACAAGCCGACGAGTTATCGCTCGTAAAAGGTACCAGAATTTTGATACTCGAGAAAAGCAACGATGGCTGGTGGCGCGGACAAAGCGGAACTCAAGCGGGATGGTTCCCGTCGAATTATACTCAGGAAGAGGGTGACGCGGACGATACCTTGCACACGTATGCCATGGCGGAAAATGTTTTGGATATTGTCGTGGCGTTATATTCGTTTTCATCGAACAACGATCAAGAATTATCGTTCGAGAAAGGCGATCGTTTAGAGATTCTCGATCGTCCACCTGCAGATCCAGAATGGTACAAAGCAAGAAACAGTCAAGGTCAGGTGGGTCTTGTACCACGCAATTATCTTCAAGAACTTAGCGAATATCTTACACAACCCTATCGCGATCGTGGCATGACAACGAGCGAAATCAGCGTAGGTGATTCTCTCGAAAGAAGGCCGGATCCAGGCGACAGACCCCATTTGGTTGGTAAACCTTGGTATTATGGCAGTATAACTCGTTCACAATGCGATACATTACTCAATCAGCATGGCCACGATGGAGATTTTTTAATTAGGGACAGCGAAACTAATGTGAGTCAAATCAAATTATGCCGGTTCTTTCATATTCCGATAATTGATTCATCTTTTAACATTTTTTTTTCCAGATGGGTGATTATTCGGTATCTTTGAAAGCTCCAGGGAGAAATAAACATTTTAGGGTACACGTAGAAGGAGCTCTCTATTGCATCGGCCAGAGAAAATTTCATACATTAGATCAGTTAGTCGATCATTATCAAAGAGCGCCTATATATACCAATAAACAAGGAGAGAAATTATATCTCGTGCGTCCTTTACCTAAAGGCAATCCGAGTAGCAACGGTTGCTAGGTAAATTCGTGCCATAAGACTGCACGTACGCTTTCAGTTATATCGTTAAACGATATGCGATGCCTGCCTAGTAATATCGATATCACACATCTCGTACGTTTATACATAACAATTAACATAATTGGTCGTATATTAGTGTTTTTCGATTATTTGCCCGTTAATATGATCGATAATTTATTACCGTAAGAGAGTACGTTAATATGTAATTTTTGCAATTGGAGCTTCCAAATTAGAAGAAGAAAGAAATAATGATGACAGCTACGAGATACTTTTGTAGTTGAAACAGGGCTTATCTTTATACCTATATGTAATTGTAAAACACGACCGACCATATTATTACAGTTAATAATATATTACGGTTACACATAATGTAGATTGCAAGTATAACGATCAAATAACGATTATTATCATGCAATTGCGAACGATCAAATGGATCTCCATTCTAGATCTATTAATATTGAATTACGACAAAGATTAAGTGTTCATTTGTGATTTTGTATTTATTACACGAGTTTTTAAGTAAATAAACTGTATTTAAGTGTGTATTGGAGAAGACGAATTCTCTACCAGTCGAAGTGTACGTCCCAAATTTTTTTTCACTACAACCAATCTCGATTAACGCGTGAATCTTAATGTGCAAATTTTCACACCGATATTACGTAATTTGTCGAATGAGGTATTTGCATTCGATTTCATTCAAAGTAATTATAAATAATGTATGACAGAGTTTTGGTAACAAATATTAATCTTTATTTAACGTGTATTTATGTTCATAAATAAAAGTATTACTTTAGTTATACGAATAAGAGAGATTGGTGCTCCTAAGGATTAAAATTAATGGCACTAATTGCCAGTAAGGTCACACAATTAATTTTCCTAAGCTATACGTTTTTTCGTTTTGTATTGTTTGTTCGTAACTCGTTCGAAATCCCATACATGCTCAATCATAAAAATGGATTGTTTGAATTTCTCGTCATGTTACTCATTCCAGTTCCCACCTAGAACAAAATTTATACCAAATTAAACCGTCGAAACCTTACGTTCTTGATACTAAGTTTATTGAGCTCCGATTACGTTGCTTACTAGAAATGGGTTTGCTTGGTACGCTGGAACAGTCGGCTGCCAGACTTTATTTGATAATGGCGTCATGTAGCGACTGAACTGGATCACGTCATTGTTAGTAGACCCTCCTTTGTTCGTCCATATTTGGTCTAAAAGTTAATCGGATTTGTTACAGTAAAATCACTTCAATATGAAAAAAGCATGATATTGGATTAACGAGGAACCAAATTAAATTTACCGTTATTAAATTGCATTGGTTTGAACGGATTCGCTGAATTACATAGAGAGGTATCAATGGGCTGTACATTGTTATTAACTATATTCGAAGATGGTCGCCATAAATCATTGCTCGTAAAAGGATTCGAGATTACATTAGTCGTTTGGTTATTAGCCATCCACGTAGATTCTGATCCTTAGAATTGTAATTATTGATAATATCATTTAATTTTATTACTATATTAATAATACCGTAGGTATTGCAAAAACCATAAAAATTTACCATTCGAATTATTTACGTTCCAAGGAGACGACGATGAAGTTGTTTCTTCCTTTAATTGAGTCTGTTTCATTAATGAATCTAAGTCTTTAAGTGCCGCATAACGATCTTCCGATGGTGGAGCATTAATTCCATTCATATTGGATGTAAGAGAATTGTTTGTCGTCATGATGCCAAATCCCGGGGGCTCCGAATCTAGATTGACAACGAAATACATAGGTATAAAAACTGGATAATTTGAAGTAACTTTATTTGATTATTTGAAAAATTTCAGTGTCAACTTGATTTTGCATAGTAGTGAATTTGTTGTAACTTGAGTTGGTATAATCGATTCATAAATAAAATTTCAATTTTGTATTGATATTACAATTCACTATCATTTTGAATTCATGCCAGAGGTCCTGACTTATGAGACTGATAATATTTATCTGTTGTTTAATAACTTTATTTTTCGACAAAGGTGATTTCTACTTACTCTTAGGAGTATTGAAAACAGGATTATTGTCAAAATTCGCAAAACTCGGTTGAGGAGCAATTGGTTGATTGAATTTTCCAATCTGAGTAGCAGTCGTAAAAGGATCGGGAACTTGACTAAAGTCAGCCATGAAATCCGATGAAAAGTTGTTCATGTTCGTCGAATCTGGATTTTTTGATTTTGGAGTTGAAGATTGTAATGGCGTTGGAATCACAGAACTTGGGACTCTCGGAATGTTATTTTGATTAGAAAGTTGAGTTTTCCGATTGGACTGTTGATTAACCACAGATGGGTCTAAATAATATCTCTTCAATTCATATTTCGCGCTCATTAGATCTTTCATTTTCTGTTCATCTTTAATATCCAATGTTGGAGGAGAATTTGCGTTAGCGAGACCCAGCCATATTCTCTTGCAATATTCATTTCCTCGTTCCTTAATGAAATCTATTTCCTCCTGCGTAAAAGTCGCCATTGAAATAGATTTTACTCTATGCGGTGGTGTCAAACCACGCCTGGAAAAGATGTTATCCGTTATAAAGTATATAACATTAACAGCCAATAATTCGCAAAAGATTATTCTCTTTATGCTGTTCTTACGAACGAGATTTCAAATAACCAAACAAAGACAAAAAATTTCTTTTTCGCACAATCAATTATTTTTCAATGCCAAAAATAATTTGTATACATTTATAAAAATGTGAACACAATTGTTCAACTAATTTATGTAATTTAACATGCAGACTACTTTGTAACATGCAATATTTGGACTACTGATAAGTACAACTACGCATAAAGAAATTGTAATCACTGATAGCTCTCAACTTCCTGGCTTTGAATGGTTTCTCAATGACTCAGGATTTGAACACCAAGGTCCTGAATGAACGAAATGAAAAGGAACACGTGCATATATGTTAAAGTCGTCAAAATACACTATGGCGTAAATGAAAAAACATTCTGCGATATTAAAAATAATCGGTATTATTTTTGTTCTCCCGCATAGTTGACATTTAAAGAAGCGATGTTCAAAAGACAGGACGGAAATTATGTGTTAACAAGATCAAAACGGGAGGGGCTAAATACATTGACGTTGTATACGTTACGACGAACGGATAAAGATTACTGTTACGCAAATGAGAGAAAAAGGAAAAAAATATATGCGATCGGTATTTAAAAATCTATAGGTAACTGCAGGTGCATTTTATTGGATTCACATGTAGACGCATACCCGCTGTAGCTAAATACTTACAGCATGCCAGAACAAGAAGTGCAGACGAACGAACCGATTGTCATGTTGACGTAAGTCGGTCCCCGCTGATGGCAATCGAAACATTCTTTGTTTCCCGGCTGTGAGACCAGCTCACGAAGCACTTTTAAATTCTTCTCGTCCTGCTTTCTCTTCGCGGACGCCATGTTACGTTATTTCGTCGATTATGCGACAACGATGAAACGACAACGACGACGACAACGACGACAACTTCCTCTCTCACTGACGTCTACCAGCGAGTCGAGATCTAACGTGAACGACGTTGAAATGCAAAACTTTTTACGCGTTTCACGTACACCACCTTACACGCAATGCGATGCGAGCAAAACTAGCTTATTACACCCTTACTCACCCACTGGCTCATCGACACTTGACGCAAGTAACGAAACTGTCACGGAGTGGTCGTACCACGGAGCTTAGCTCCGTGGACGGAGTAGTGGCAAAGAGTACTGTCAGGACTGGCAGTCCGGCAATATCCGGCGTTTTAGTAAAAGCACCCCGGAGCTAGTGTGTACCCCCGCCGTGCTGCGATGACGCCACTAGCCAATTCAGACGCCAATAGATGGCAGATACATATAAACTCTGGGGTGCTCTAACTAAAACGCCGAATCTGAGCGATTTGTCTGGCGGCGTTGCGCAGTCCTTTGGTGGGAGGTAGTTAACGAAAGTCGTGAGTCTGAGTTGCAGACAACAATAGATGATGGTGTTAAGGGTGTTAAATGTAACAAGGTGATCAAATTCAATTTCAATTTTTTGCTAGATAAATTATTGTAAAAAATGCCACCGCCGAAACGTTCGAAAAAAGATAATGGTAAGTGATATATTTTCGGGGCAATCTACATAATTAATAATAAAGTTTATGGTTACAATGATTAAAATTTTCCCATTCTAAAGATAAAGGCAAATGGAAAAATCGTAAGGATGATTACGATGATGAGGATGATTTTATGGATTCTCAGGAGTCAGAGGGGATTCCTGATGCCGCAAAAAATAATGCTGAAAAACTAGATGAAACAGTGATTGAGGATGAATTTGGTGCTAAAGATTATCGTTCTCAAATGATATTAAAACCAGACAATACCTCTAGACCATTATGGGTTGTGAGTATTATACAACTTGTTGTTAATTACTTTGAAAATTCTTTAAAAAAAATATTATGTTTTGTCTGTAGGCTCCGAATGGACATATATTTTTAGAGTCTTTTTCACCAGTTTATAAACACGCTCATGATTTTCTCATTGCTATATCCGAACCAGTTTGTCGACCAGAATACATACACGAGGTAGTATAAAACTCTTAGATGTACTTTATACTGATTTTCCAAAATGCTGTACAGTTATAATGCTAATGATACATTTTACAGTATAAATTAACAGCCTATTCTTTATATGCTGCTGTTAGTGTGGGATTACAAACTAATGACATAATTGAATATTTGAAGCGTTTAAGTAAAACTTCAATACCTGATGGCATTATTGAATTTATCAAATTATGTACATTATCATATGGCAAGGTAATTTAAAGTAATAGTTTCGTAGTATTTTTATATTTCTTAACCTTTAATTAGTCGCGTGGGGTCTGTTGGACCCCAAACGCGTGTATTTTTCCTATAGTCCGGACAGGCGCGACTAACTACGGGTTAAAATTAAAATGTCTCTAAAAATCTGCAGGTTAAACTTGTACTAAAACATAACAAATATTTTGTGGAATCACCATATCCTGAAGTATTACAAAAATTACTGAAAGACCCAGTGATACAAGAATGTAGATTAAGGAAAAATGTAGAAGATCCAGAAAAAGACGATCTCATTACTAATACCCAAATTAAACCAAAAAATATTCAGGTATTAAAATGAAAACTGAACATCCGTTAATGAATTACGTATATCATGTTGAATAATCGTTATATTTATTCGTGAAGTTTGGAGCAAAAGCTATGACTAATGTCCCAGCTAATACTACTAAAACTCAAATTCAAGTTCCTGAAACTCCAACAGAAGCAATTCCAGCGGAAGGAGCTGCTGTTCCTGAAGATATAACTACATTTTATGAAAAAATTGATAAAGATGACGAAGAGGATGATGAAGAACAACAGTTAAAAACAGTCAGTTTTGAAGTGAATCAGGACAAAATCGAAGTTGTACAAAAACGTTGTATAGAATTAGAGTATCCATTACTAGCGGAATATGATTTTCGAAATGATGTTGTTAATCCAGATTTAAAGTGAGTTTTCTACAAATCAATGATTAAATGAAAAGTTTAACATATGGTCTTTTCTCAGTATCGATTTGAAACCATCCGCAGTTCTGAGGCCATATCAGGAAAAAAGTTTGAGAAAGATGTTTGGTAATGGTCGAGCGAGATCGGGTGTAATTGTATTGCCTTGCGGTAAGTGCTATTACTTCACATCAATATAGCAATATGTTGAAATACTCGAAAATAAATTTCAATTAATAGGCGCTGGAAAAAGTTTGGTTGGTGTAACGGCTTGTTGTACTGTACGAAAGCGGGCTTTAGTGCTCTGTAATTCAGGTGTATCGGTCGAACAGTGGAAACAACAGTTCAAAATGTGGTCAACCGCCGACGATTCAATAATATGTCGATTCACTAGCGAAGCAAAAGACAAACCCATGGGTTGTGGAATATTAATAACGACATATTCCATGATAACGCATACTCAGAAACGTTCTTGGGAAGCAGAACAAACTATGAGATGGTTACAAGAGCAAGAATGGGGAATTATGGTTCTAGATGGTATTGCCTTGATATTTTGTTAATTTTCAAAATAAATCAAATGTAATCTTTCGATTTACAGAAGTACATACGATACCCGCTAAAATGTTTAGAAGAGTATTAACTATTGTTCAGTCTCATTGTAAATTGGGTTTAACAGCAACATTACTACGCGAAGACGATAAGATTGCTGATCTAAATTTTCTAATTGGTCCAAAGTTATTTGAAGCTAACTGGTTGGAGCTTCAAAAGCGTGGATTCATAGCGCGAGTACAATGCGCGGAAGTTTGGTGTCCAATGACGCCGGAATTTTATAGGGAGTACTTGAATTGCAAAATGAGCAAGAAATTATTATTATACGTAATGAACCCGAATAAATTTCGATACTGTCAATACCTGATTAGGTATCACGAGAGGAGGGGAGATAAAACGATTGTTTTCTCCGATAACGTTTTCGCGTTAAAACATTACGCTATAAAAATGAATAAACCTTATATTTATGGTCCAACTAGCCAAGTGAGTAAATTTTAATAGAAAAATAAAATTGTCAAGTTCCTGTCACTGATACAACTTTTTTTTTGTTTAGAGTGAGAGAATACAAATCTTACAAAATTTTAAATTTAATACAAAAGTGAACACGATATTCGTGAGTAAAGTAGCAGATACATCATTCGATTTACCAGAAGCTAATGTTCTCATTCAGATCTCATCCCATGGTGGTTCGAGAAGACAAGAAGCTCAACGTTTAGGAAGAATTTTGAGAGCTAAGAAAGGCGCAATCGCCGAAGAATACAATGCATTCTTTTACACATTAGTATCACAAGATACGATGGAGATGAATTATTCTAGAAAACGTCAATCGTTTCTCGTTAATCAAGGTTATGCGTATAAAGTTATTACAAAACTCGCTGGAATGGATGAGGCAAATACATCATTTAATATTATTATTATTATTCCAATCGCAATTAAAACATTCATATATTATATACGCATCTTCGATAGGAACCGGATTTGATGTACAAAACTCTTGAAGAGCAAGGCCAATTGTTGCAACAAGTGTTGTCAGCCAGTGATACAGACGCCGATGAAGAACGTATTCCCGGTGAAGGACCCCGATCGGTAATATACTATTTCGATCAATTTCAAATCTCCTAGTTTGTCAAAGTCTATTTCTGAATAAATAAATTAACGAATTTCGCGTTACAGATCGTACGCAAGGCAGGAAATATGACATCAATGTCTGGAGCGGATAGCGCTGTGTATTACGAATACAAAAAGTCATCCAGTTCTTCTACAGCAAATAAGCATCCTCTGTTCAAAAAGTTCAGAGCATAGTTCAAATGTATTGATACAATATTAACTTCAATGAAAATACAAAAACTAGCCACAAAGCCAATATATTCTATAATATGTATCTAATAATTTATTATATTTTATATTAAATTATTTTTCATTATCGATACGTAGTATTAAAGTCAACTCTTTTTTTTTATCATAAAAACTATTACAACCGTTTCTCTGAATTAGAAATCTTCCAACGAAATCAATATTACAATTCAAAACATGTTTTAGCAACAACGCATTTATTCAGATGTTGTCACGCATGCGCACGACTGTCGACTTTGAAACTTGGATTGTTACTTCTGAAATTCTAACCATCATATTTGATCCGATCTTGAGTTTTACATAACCTACATGAATTTTCCTATTTTCAATTATAATTTGAATACTCATTTTTGAAATATTTTATATGAAGAGTATGACATTCAGTGTTGAATTCTAGAATTAATTGCTGCTTATAGTTTTAAATATGACAGATAAGTTAAAAAACGAGTAATTTATTTTTCAAAGGATACCATCGGCAATAATTTTATGAACTCTTATTTTACCATTGGAATACATGAGAATATCACCATTTCTACGTAGTGTCCTATTAGGTGTCCCTGTTGGGATTACATTATTGGATACTATTGGTTATGTAGCGAAAGTAGAAGGTATTTCTATGCAACCAGCTTTAAATCCAGATACTAGAAGTCCTGACTACGTTTTTTTAAATCGTTGGGCTATTCGTAAGCAAAATATTGAGAGAGGTGATATTGTTGCTGTTATATCCCCTAAAACACCTAGTCAAGTACTGATAAAGCGTGTTATAGGATTGCAAGGTGATATCATCAATACCCGAGACTATAAAGCTAAAATTTTACAAGTAAGGGTACAATATATTCTAAAAATAAGTGTTCAAATTATTTATTGCCTGATTCCATTAAATTGTAATGTAGATACCCGAAGGTCATTGTTGGTTAGAAGGCGATCACACTGGTCACTCTATGGATTCTAACTCATTTGGACCTGTTTGTATCGGCTTAGTCACTGCAAAAGCAACTTGTATTGTTTGGCCGCCCAGTCGTTGGCAATATCTTTCCTCCTCCGTGCCTGAACAACGTACCCCAATACAGACTGCCGAGTTTTATGTCAGTTAATTATATCGAAAATGAGAGCAGTCACTTTTGTCAAACGTACTCAGTGGGACCTGCCAGGAACCGTTTGTAGACATGGATTAACTATTGGAGATGTCGATAACGATGGAGATAACGAATTGGTGGTTGGTACCACAGAAGGAGAGCTTTATATTTTTAAAGTGAGTATACTATAAAAGGGCTATCATTAATTATAAATTTCATAATAACACAATTTTACACATAACAGGGTATAGAATTATGGCAAAAAATAAGTGGGCTGGGACTCATTACATCGGTAGCTGTAGGTGATATTTTCAACTATGGACAAAATGCATTACTGATTGTTTGTGGAGACGGATGGGTGCATATATTTTATAGTCCAAAATCTGTTAATATTAGTAGTAATGTAGCGTCCTCTAATCAGCAAGATGAAAAAATAATAAATCTTCAGGATAGCGCAAAAATTGGTAAGTCGATTGAATAATTTCAGATTTATCTCAGCAAAGCAATTTTCATTCAACAATTGAAATGTTTAATGAATGAAAATACATTAAAATACTTCAGATCATCAAACAGAGAGTAAAAATGATATTACCGAATTGAATGGCAAAATGGAATGTGTACATGTACAGAGAATTCCAACAAATACAAAAATAGCTTTAGTAGCTGATGTGGATAAAGATGGTGCAAATGAAATGATAATTGGCTTAACAGATCGTGTTGTTCGTTCGTATCGATGGTGTAGTAACACAGAAACAGGAACAGGAAAATTGGTTGGTTTGAACAAATGGGAATGCGCAAATCAAATTGGAACTGTTACATTACAAGTACGTTGAACTCATTAATTCTAATGAGAACTGGAACACTTTTAAACTATTGTCTATCGATTTTAGCATATGGGAGACGGTACTCCGACGCTTCTAGTTGCCCAACCTGGTGGGACCTTCATGAGGATCAAATGTAGTCCCGATAATTGCAATCCTGACGACGAATCCCACAATTCCAATAACGAAGTAGCTGCTAGTTGCGTAGATTATCAGACCTTAGGAATATCTCGTATGCGTAATCAAAACATTTCCACCGAGATAATAGGCGATTTGAAATCCGCAATATTGCCGATTGTTGCTTCCACTGAATCCAAAGCACCGAAATACGTCCCCAAAGAATGTTTAATGAAACAGGAATTCGTCGATGACACTGAAATCGGTCTGAAGAGTATGAAATTCGAAAATTTAGAAACCAAAAGAAATTTTTCGTTTCCCGAAATGAGAATCAGCAATTTAGAAGAAACCAATGAAGACGATAAGGAAAAGATCGTTTCCCAAAGTCCAAGAGATGCCAAATTCCATGCTGTATCGGACTTTTTGGATACCGATCAGGTGGATGGTAATTTAATTGGTGGGAACGTAATTTTAGGCGAATTCAATCCAGAAACGGAAAAGAAATCGCTGTTGCCAACGTTCAAAGATTTTTCACAGAGCGATGACAGGGATAGCGGTAACAGCAACAATAAAAACACTAGCGTAATCGATGACAACGATGAATACGATACGATTGGTAAAAAAGAAATTCAGAACAGTAAACCATACGCGCTAGCTACATTAGATGGCACTATAATGCTGGTTAAAGACGAGATTATACTGTGGTGAGTATATTCGCTATTTATCCGAAGACAGACGACTGAATAGCGGCTGCATTCAAATTTTCTCGTCAACGCAGGTCGATGCAAGTCGATCATCAGATATTTGCACTATGTCGATTGGATGTAACCGGAAACGGCTTCGACGAGATAGTTGCGTGCGCTTGGGATGGACAAACCTACCTCCTAGATCAAAATAAGAATAGCGTTAGATTTCAATTCGAAGAACCAGTAAGAGCATTCTGCGCGGGAAATTACAACATTACCCCGAGATTATCTACTCCTTGTTTAGTTTATAATACTTTCCACAATAAGGTATTATTGTGACGATCGACTCACATGTTCGAAAAAATTTACTAATCGTGTTGAATTTCACAAATTTCAGATATTCTTGTATTACGATGTGACGCTACCGAGTATGACCATCAGTCCTCTAAACACCACGCTGGATCTCACGGACGATGAGAGAAAGATACTCGACGGTATATTAGGCGACGTCAGTGGCGTAGAGAGAGAACAAAAAATGCAAATCTTCAACGAATGGCTTATGTATGGAACCTCGTAGATATATATTGACTCTTGTACATACTATTGTGAATAACGTTGAGCCAAATATAAACCGTTTCGAGCGAATTCCAATCTATGACGGTCGCTTTTTATTATCCGTACATTATCGATATCATCTAAATAAGCAACGATATCACGAAAATGCTGTATAATCGCGTGCAATAGCATTTTCCCAAGTCTAGTCTTGATTTCACTCGCCTATTATCATGATTTACGACGGTATCCGCGACATTGTCGAAAATCAGCGGTTGGGATCAGAAACGTCGGGACTCGATGAAGGAGGAAAAAAAACCGACGGCAAGAGAGAGCCCGAAAGGACGCAGAAGAACAATAGCGCTCGCTCGCTTCAACGAGTCGCGTCCGCGAGGGCATTGTGTGCCGAGGGTGGTCCCGAATTTACAATCGTCACTCGTTTACGGAGATTACAGAACATTCGTGTGTTTCGCATCTTTCGCGCGATTCCTTATCTCATCGTCGATCTGTCGTAAATCACCCTCGCGTTTGCTCTCGCGCCAGTCGGTTAAACACTGAAAACTGTCAAATAGCGATTCGTTACTAATTATATTGTCAGCGGGTTGTACGAATTACCCGTACTTTTCCATGGCTGCGCGACACGACTGCATCGCGGTAGGAGAGTGCGAGCGCCCGTGTGTTAAATTTCGTAAACGCTAATGCATAGACCACGCCGAAGAGGTTTTCCGTTACAATTGGGATTCCAACCGAGTGTTTGTACGATAATCGATCGGGAGATCGAGTCGGTGGGTTGAGATCATTTTCAATTGGAAGGAATTACGAGTTTTCATACTATTCGTGAGTATTTTCTCTCTCGTTTTTTATGCCCATTCGAACGTCTACGTCGTGAAGTAAATTTATAGGATCAGGATGACCGACGGAGGGACCACACCGCAATTCGTCGTACACGAATTGAAACAATTGACGTTTGGATGGACCGACTACACGATTTTTGGTGGACTTCTCGGAGTCAGCGTTATGATAGGGGTGTATTTTGGTTGCTTCGGTAAGAAACAGGACAACACCACCGAGTATCTGTTGGGTGGAAAAACGATGTCTTATGTTCCCGTCGCTATGAGTCTGGTTGCTAGGTACTCGATTAAAAATTTTTCGACAAACAATAAGAATAACGATAAAGAACGCTCTATCTTTCCACTGCAGTCATATATCTGGAGTTTCGCTTTTGGCAATACCATCGGAGGTCTATCTTTATGGGAGCCAGTACGCAGCGTGTGTTTTTACGTCACTCTTCACGTGCGTTATAATTGCGTGCGTCTATTTGCCGGTTTTCTACAAGCTGCAGTTAACCAGCACCTTTGAGTATTTGGAGATTAGATTTGCTCGACCCGTGCGACTGCTGGCCTCTTTTCTCTACACACTCTCTCTGATCATCTACATTCCGCTGATCATCTATGTTCCGGCTCTCGCCTTCTCTCAAGCAACCGGCATCAATTTGTACATCATAAGTCCGATAATCTGCGTCGTTTGCATATTTTATACGACTATCGTGAGTAATTTACTTCTCTCTCATTTTTATTTATAAACTATTTTTCATCGTTCGTTCCACGCATCAATTCACACATTCGTCTCGCGTGCTTCTCTATTCCGTGCCATTGGAAGGAAACGATCGCGCATGTAATCGTCGTTCTTAACGTGCGACAATCTGAAATTCTGGCTATGTATGAGACCCCGATGCTGTTCCCATTCGGGAATCATTAAATCTCGTTACTTGGATATTATTATGCCAAGGTAGTTTTTTTTTTTGTTTTTAAGAAATTTGCTACACATTATTCGACACATGTATACATCCCGAAAAGTTGCTACCTCGATTTTCCAAGCAGATAGTACCCATTGTTTCTAACCTGTATGTATTCCAATTTTTCGAGGACACCCGTCTATTACGTGTACTCGCCCATCGAGGACGAGTTTCCAGAAACGTTTTCCCATCAGAGCACTGTTTACGATATACGCAACGTGCGAAGAAAAACGACGCGCGTCGTATAAACAGTAAAGTAACGCTCCACGCGCGAACGCATTACGAATCTTGCGCGTTGTTTACGGTGGCATCAAGTCGCTGCTCCGTCGTCACAGACGCTGTCGCCACCCCCGTCCCGCGAAATGTACCTCTTATCGTACCTCGCAACGTTTTATTTACAATACGACTTCATAAATACGGATACACACTCGGCGCGAAAAATCTCATAGGAAAACACACGCGTGGCGAAATTTTATAACGCGGTTTTGTGGTTATATCAATTGCAAATTGATCGTGCCGCGCTACCTCAATGACGTGGCGTACGTTTTATTTGTCATGATAAAAAGGTCACTCCTTCCGCGGTATTTCCTCTTTCTTCTTTTTCGACAACTACGCATAACAACGCCAAACAATCACATTCTTATCGTGTTTAATAATCGTGCAAACAGGACGGTGCAAACTTGGGAGAATTTTCTTCTGTTTTTGGATACTCGGGGAATTATCACGTGCGCAAATAGTTAGGTACCTTTCGATTCATCGAATCGGTCCGATCGTTGGTTTATGGAATTTTCAGGGTGGCTTAAAGGCCGTGGTATGGGCGGACACAGTGCAGATAGCGGTGACCATTGGCAGTTTGCTGGCCGTTCTTGTTCTTGGGATGACAGCGGTGGGTGGTTTCAACGAAACTTGGAGAATAGCCGATGAGGGTGGCAGAGTCGTAATGTGGAAGTGAGATATGAAATTTTCTTTCACCGAAATATGCCTTTATTCGGTATAAAATTATCGAAACTACAACCACATGATTTTGCGTTCAGCATGGATCCGAGTCCATACGCTAGAAACTCTTTCTGGGGTATGTCGGTAGGACTGGCTCTCACTTGGCTCTCCGGACTCGGCATAAGCCAAGTATCCATGCAGAGATTCCTGGCGGTACCGACAGTCAGGGAGGCGCAAAAATCGGTAGCCCTAATGTCGGTTGGCTTGACTTTGATGAAATGGATATCGGTACTTACCGGTCTAACAATGTACGCGAGATACTACAAATGCGATCCTATAAGCACAAAGGTTTGTAGCGTGGACGAAAATTTTTTGTCAAAAATTTTTTGTACCACGACGATTACCCCATGACGATTGGTACTTTCAGATGGTGGCGAGAAGCGATCAAATACTGCCATATTACGTGCTAGACGTAGCGGCCGAAATACCCGGTTTACCGGGTCTCTTTTTATCCGGCCTCGTAAGCGCAGGGCTCTCGTCAATGAGCGCGGGCCTCAACACGGCAGCCGGTACGATTTACGAGGACTTCATCGAGCCTTGGATATCGCCTTCGGAAAAGAAAGAATCGAGGGCGGCCAACATTATGAAAGTGAGCGACTGAAATTCATTCTGTGCGAACATTGTCTATATTCGAGTTACATTCTCGCCAATAGGTAACTGTAGTGATACTGGGCACCATTTGCGTGGCGCTAGTTTTCTTGGTGGATCGATTGGGCGACGTTTTTCAAGTCTCAATGACCTTGAACGGAGTGACCGCTGGCGCGATGCTAGGACTGTTTACTTTAGGCATGCTGGTACCTTGGGCCACGACGAAGGGTGCCGTAGCTGGTGGTATAAGTTCGATGCTACTGACTCTGTGGATGATCGTCGGTGCTCAGTACAATATGAATCGCCGATTGGTCTACAATGCTCCACTCCCAGTCACCACTTCCGGTTGCGTAATTCCCGATTCCATGCTCGAGCACACGTTCCATTTCACAGCATCTTCGATACCCAATACCACACCGGCAATCAAGCCCGAGGAACCGAACGATCTCTTCTTTCTTTACTCTATCTCCTTCATGTATTATACTCTAGTTGGTACACTCACCGCTATCGCTGTAGGGACAGTCGTCAGTTTCCTTTGCGGAGCGCCCGATATCAAGGATGTCGATAGGGATCACTTCCCACCTCTGATCCGCAGGTACTCGCATTGAGCTGTCGTTGAACGCGCGTAATTAAGTACCCTACGTTTGGCATTTTTGCTAATTCAATTTACGAAAATGCCAATTCGATTTTCATCGACTTTGATTATGGAATCGCGTGTAATTTAATCAACATCGCTGTATATTTATTACTCATTCGTTAACTCATTTTCCAAGGTTCCTGCCGGGTAAGAAGTATACCGAGGTCTCCCTTCACTCCGTTCCTACGGCTCTAGTGACGAGCCTCGACAAGGAGAAGGAGGAGCACAGGAATTATTAATACACACAACGCGCCGGCTCGAGTCTCAATCGTCGCGATCAATGTTGTAACGACAATTTAAATTATACACGCTAGAGATATCAAGCTTTACGATATACGTAACGAATAAGACACTCTAATCTATAAGATTTTTTGTATATATACACATGATAATAATAAGAATAAAAGACATCAAGTCACGGACTTTCCAACGATTCCACAAAGAATAACAACGCGGGTAAAATAAATTCGCATACATCAACGATTAACATATTTGTTATTTTTGACGTTATCGCGTTGTGCACAGAATTTCGCGCATTACCTTCTTTTATCGCGAATCGCGTAAAGATCATACGAGGATCTAGGAGAGACCATTAGGGCTCATCGACGGGGGTCTTAAATTGACCAGATTATTTATCGGTCCCACGCATCTCTCGCCCTGCGAACAATCCTCTCGGGCATTCGGATCGGATAGCGATGCCTATCGGATTAGGCCAAATATGTGTATACACGCATACTCTTGTATATATGTGTATTTGTATATGTATATACACAGAATCGCGCGAGCAACGTGTGCGCTTTCTGTCGAGTCACTCGTCGAATTCGTTTTTAAAAGCGAATCTCCTCAAGTCGGCGTTGCTCTTCGGAAGACCGAGCGCGATCGCGGAACTTCATTACCCGTATCGTGTTCCGTATTCTTTGAATTCGATCGATAAGAGCTCGAGTGTAGCTTTTTTTGTTCTTACTGTAAGAAAAAAAAAGAAACATTGCTACGAAATTTGGATAAACGTCAAGAAGTAGAACTCGAGATGGAAAGATGAGGAGGAAGCTCTTATCGACTTTTTGGAGTATTCGGTCGAGAAGTCGAGACCCGTACATTCCGGGATCCCTTCAACTCGCGCGAAGATACGAGACACGCTGCCGCGCTAGACCGCATTCCACCGAGCTATTTTATTTTATTAGGCCGAAAGGTGTCAAATATGGGTATAAGCGTCTAGGCTCTCCCCACCTACCTCCAGCTACATACCTACGTTCGCTTCCTATATGCTCGAATGGCAGAGAGGTGGAACGAGGGGGGCCCACTTTGTCCTCTCGCGCCCCCATTGTAGCACACCCGGGTGACGGATCTTTGACGAAGCTCACTCTGATTCGGTGTCGTGTGACTGCCATCCCCTTTTGACAGGATGGCCTAGTGAGCGAGGGTGTTCCGAAGAAAGATTTACTTTTCTATGTTTTCATCACGATTTAAACTGATAGTTGGGCTTATAATCGTACTCATTGAAAACAAACTTATCATTCTTCTGCTATGTTGCTGCAACTGGTATATGTATATTTAATATTTAAAAATCCAGTCGATACCTCCTTACGTTGAATTTCATTCGGATAAGATGTAACACGAAGAAATTTTACTATCGAGATAAATCAAAATGATTAGTACGCCTTACATTGACGGACATAAGTGTAAGAATGTAACACCAAAATTTTTATCAATAAAACGTTCTACGCCAAGAATTTTAATTTGTATCTTAATCGCGGTGCAAAAAAAAATTCAAAAAGAACGTGTCGTTCTCCAATCTCTGGTCGCATTCCGACTCTTTCGACGAATATTTTTCTCCTTCTCGAGCTCTTTGTCCGCTCGGCACACGCGGTGTAGTATGGCGCACGCTGGTGTTGCGGTGGGTGAGAGTGAGAGGGGTCACGGGGCGGGGGATACGGCTTATTTTCGCGACAATGCCACTTTCGAAGCGGCCTGGCAGGGGGGAGGGGGCGCGAACGTTATAAAACCCCGCGCGACAATGCTCCCTGCTAACGTGAAAATTATTCTGTCAAACATTCGGTCGTCGGATTATCGCGCATCTGACCGAACGAGGATGACAGCAGTGGCGACTGAGATAAAGACACTGAGAGAGAGAGAGAGAGAGAGAGACCGCTCCTTTACGGTCCTTTTTTTATTCGATTGTCATTACAGTTGACCAGTCGATCGTTAATTGAAAAACCGCCAACGGCATAAATCATACATATACGTCGAGACGAGCGTGCGTCTGTATAGAACACAAACTTTCATCGACGAGTCGAAAGAACGAGTCCTACTCATACCAGTGGAATATTGCGATACTCACTTTTCACAGAGTTCCATTTTTCGTTCGGTGTTTGTAACTGTATGTGTATGCGCGAGGGCGCTTTTCACGCAGCAATGGAAACACGATATGCGCTCGTCCTGGGGACTTTGACACTCGTGCGTC
>NCVS01002311.1:68462-87456 GCA_003055095.1 Goniozus legneri
GTTCGCGGTAAACACAAACAAACAATACCAACTCGATTCTCAGCACGTCAGTCTCGTTTCACCATCTCGCTTTCTCGCACGAGTCCTGCTTGAATATGATGAGTTTCTCGGTTATATATATATATGTTCGTGTGTATATTGTATACTTGTGTATGGAAATATATCCAAACACGCATTCAAAGAATACCTATTCCCGGGTCGAGGTGAATCGCACAAAGGAACCTAGCTTAGCTCTTCTCTCTCTCTCTCTCTCTCTCTCTCTCTCTCTCTCCATGGCGTACATCCCGTATTTTGCGGATCATAAACATCTTCGCAGCTCGCGAGGACGATGACTCTTTCCGCTGGGAAAGGATTGAATTCACAAAAATACTCAGTTTTTCGTTATTTCGCAGAACATCGCATATGGAGTTTTATTACGCATGGTGAGAATGAGTGGAAAATCTGAATTGTCGAAACACCCAGTTTTAACTGACGAGTTTTACCCAATGGGATTGCGTTAATGACGCGTTTCCGCATTTGCGATAAGGAATTAATTCTGCTAGATGCGAGCCCGATTAAAATTTACAAAGACACAGTTAGACGTCACGGGAGGGGGATGGAGGGTTAAAATAGTGAGAGAAAGAGAGAGAGAGAGAGAGAGAGAGAGAGAGAGAGAGAGTTAAATTTATCGTATCGTAAAGTTAATTAATTCCTCCGGTAATACTGTCCGATTTAATTATTCGGCCAATCTTAATAAATGAAAAAAAGGAGAAAAATAGAATAGAGCGCTAAGACGAAGCGGGGCTTCCCGATGCTCGACGGGTAATTAATCGCGATATCATTTACTACCACGGAGATGCGCCCGTTTTCAGAACACTATTCGTTTCAGGAATAGAAGAAAATTACACGAATTAATTACCGTTGATATGGCGTTGCTCGAGGATTAGATATTTGTTCCTGCGATTAAATCGACGATGCGCATCGGAACGGTCAAATCTGCAATAATAAGAATTTATCGCCAGCTCCGAAGTAGACGAACGTTTTATCTCCCGGTAACCCTAATTTTGATGAAATGCAATCGCTAATGGCAATTTTACTGAGCTGGAAGTGGTACGACACTTGGAGCCGGCGGAAATTCGCAAGGGGTAGGTAATCACGGTGAGTAACAACACACCAAAACGGGATACGGGGTAAATATATATATATGTATAGTAGAGATGGTTGCGCGATCTCGCTTCACCTCTAATTAGCATCTCCTTTAATGACGTTCGTCGACGTACTGCCTACGTATATACATAACTGAGGAGAGCGCGATCGTTACCTATAGGGCGTACGGTCCTGCGCGAACACGCGCACATATACGCGAGCACATATAAACAGAGTCGAACATGTCGCGTGTACGAGAGGAAAAAATCCTCATCCCCACTGTAAAGGCGCGCGCATACACGTTGATCGCGAACCCACCGAGAGGGGAATATGATTTTTATCGCATCGAGGTACGGCTCCCCCTCGTCACGCCCATAAGACTGGTGGGCAGCCAATAGCGCGATCTCGAACCGGCCATTTTGGTCCATGTCGGAGTCTGCGCTCGTCTCTCTTATTCCCACGATATCGCGAAGGACGACGCTTCGCTGCTGTACCGGGCGTCCTTTCTCTCTATCGCTCCCTCTTGCTCTCTTCCACGTATGGACGACATTCGCGTGCATGCGCGCGCGCTTATTCAGGGGGGTTGATCGAGTCAATGGTGGGGGACGAAATCGACGAGACGTCGGGTAGGAACGAATTCAGCGCCACACGACGGTCTTAGTCGAAAGCAGCGTGTTTCGCGTGCATCACCGGGCCCTCGCGAGCGTTACCGTAACGCTTCGTTGCTCCGTTCGACGAAATTGACCAATCGGGACTGGAGAGAGATAGAGAAGGAGATACAACTGAGAGATCTCGTCGCATCGCTCACGGGCAGAGACGGTACGACGACGCGCGACGAGTCATCCGTTTCGGTACCTTCGCCGCGACTCCGAGGAGTGTAATATCTATATATAGATGTATGCAGGTCTATATATCTATATATACAATACACGTACAAACATACTCCGTATCATCACTCTACACACACCTATACACAAAAATATATAGAGTTCGTACACTTCCGTTATTATTTTGTGTATGTGAAATTGAAATCGGCGTTCCTCGCCGCTCTATCTACATGTTCCGTGATCGCGAACGTTGGATGTAACGCCGGAAGACATATCGATGGGACGTAGCGAGTAACCATGCGGACTTGAAGCGTTTTGCAGATAGGGATGCAGATGAAATTTAGAGAGTGAGCGAAGAGAACGGAAAATCGAAAGAATTCGTGAGAGGATATCGGCGAAACTACGACGACGAGGACTACGGAGGAGAGAGCCATCGGGTCTCGTCGGAATATGTTAACAGGCGCCATAGCCGCTTGTAAAGAAAAGAGGTGAGCGGAATAGTTTTTCTAAGGGGGACCGGGAAAGAGCGAGAAAAGATGAAAGGACTCGTCAAGAGTACAGTAACCGCGATTATTGCACCGCGAAATTTTGGAACGCTACTGTTGCTGGTCAATGTGCACCCCCGCAGCGAGGGAAAAGCAGACGCGCCATTGTCGTCACTGCGGAACGGGCCTTTACACTTGCGTACTTACGCGTAACGCGCGTATACGCGCCAACAAAATCGATGCCGCGGATTCTGTGTTTCCCTTCTCCGATTTACGAATACGCGCTCTGAATGCATTAAACAGTCGCGTATTGATTTCACGCGCGATTTTAACGGGGAATACGAATGATAATATTGAACTTTGTTGTCTCCAACGAGGGGAACGAACGAGTCTGTTTTGATAACGCGATACGAATCACGCTCGTGAGGGTTCTCGCCCTTCCTCAGCTTCCTCGGATCGATACATCGAACGAATCGATATTTCGCGCCGATTGAGAATTCGCTCACGGGTAATTAATGACGCTCGAATGTATGTATAGGGTATGTATTCGTTCGAGCTGTATCGCGGTACACGTAGTGTTAAATGAACGCCATTATGATTCGAACGAGGAGCATAGAATTGGAATTGAACGACAGCGCGATTACTCGACACGCCCCGAAACTCGCCGATACACGGCGAGTGATTTCCACCTCGCTCTCACCCGGCCGCTTTCTCGGTTCTCCGGCGCGGCCCAACGCCGAACGTATACGGGGGCCGGTTTCGGAATCTATTAATCTTCCGACGGAAACTCGCGTTTCTCGATTATAACCGACTACTCGTGTTACATTATCCGTTCTTGTGTAAGGCCTTGGCGAGTCGAAAAAATTATTTTGCTACAGAGAAGTAAAATAAGAAAGGGATATACACACGGCTTCCGATGCTTTCGGCGAATGAGAATTTTTTTAGACGATACCCGATTATTAAGTTTTCCGCAAAACACCGAACGTATGTGCACTTGTTTTGGCAGGAAGACGACCGGAACAGTAGTGGCATTGTAATTTTCGCTCGTTCCGTGTTACGTGATTGCGCGCAAAATGAAGAATGGAAAGTGGTTTTTGAAAATGGACAAAACCAAGTTTTAACATGCAACTTTCTATACTGAATTTGTTAGAGAAAAATGCAAAAGTTGCAATTGGCCTGCCTGTGTGAAAAAATTTCTGCTCCGGTAATGCCCAACGAGCTTCTTCGCATATTCGTATTGTTTCCTATAGCAGAAGAATGACTTTTCAATTGGCGATCGATAATGAGACGCGACAAGCGACAAGTTTACCCTGCGAAGCGAGCCTCTCGTTTCGTTTGTCATATCGGTAAGCCACCGTGCGGATATATTTTATTCCGCCTCTCGAGTCCCTTCTCTCTCGCGCGCTTCGTGTTTTTTTATTCGCACAGGACGTTTGTCCGAGATACGACGAGTCATCATCGCTAATCGGCACAAAAAACTCGTCGATAAAGAGAGCCGCTCGTTTTCTTCGCGCGATACATCAATCTCGAGGACTTGCGCGAGCGAGCGTAATTTCGAGTATACCGCTGATAACTAGGCTTGCGTTGACAGCACCGCACGCGTTCGCATAATCGCGATAAGGCTTCCGTTTCTTTTTTTTTCTCTTCTCTTTCTTCGTACGACTCCTCGGCAATTTCACTGCCAGTACGCGTAAATACCGATCTTGAGGCTCGTGCGCGACCTCATACGCTAGCCAGATGTGCCCGTCGCGCTAATTGAGTCGAGACGATAAATGCAGAAGAATATGGAATATCGTCGGAAATTGGTTGTAGCTGGGAGTGTAAGAAAGGGCTCGATTCTATGGAAATTGTCAAACTAAGCAAGAACGCTTCTCGATCACCAACGAGAGCGATCCAGTTGCAGTTCTTATGTCGGATATAAATTTATTTCTTATTTAAAAATGTGAACGAAGATTTTAACTTTATTATCATTTTGTACTTCTATATATATATATATATATATATACGTATAACTTTGGTTGATAATCATATACCTTAAATGTTATTACACAATATGCGTAATTTGAAAAACATTTATTGCGTTTGTTTAAAAAATTTCATGTTCAAAATTTGAATTTAACAAGATGTCTTCACAATTTATGAGACAACTTCAATGTTATTGAACATTGACGAAGATTTACTTTACGGTAAATGTAGATACCGTGAGTTTTTGATAATTATTTCACCGATGTATCTGTTCGATAAATAGTATAATGGTCGGAACGAGTAAAAAATGCTAAATGAGGTAACGAAAAACTTTGGCGATCGAAATTCTTTGCGGGTACTGAACAGCTTTGGCGGGGGGAGTTGCATAGGGTCGTAGTGCAACAAGGACCTCGATTTTCGTCGTGGATTTAACCCGCTAAGCGTGCGCGCGCGAGTGCTCTCTCTCTCTCTCTCTCTCTCTCTCTCTCCTTCTCTCGTGATCAGTATGGTTGGGACGAGCGAACGGACAAACTGACAATAAAGACCAGGAATGCCCCTGCGGTGCCAGACATGAAGACGTCACTCACGAACGAGGAACGGGAACGGAGTGCGAGGAAGGACCTCTTCGTATTCCGTCGGACGCGCAACTCTCGTCGGATTCGTTCACCCGAGTTTTTGTATATACATATGTGTAGTCGATTTCGTTCTACATGGAATTTTATTGTCCAACAATGAGTAATTGATTGATCGAAAGCTGGTTATTTCGCGTTATGAGCGTCACAAATTGTGAGAATAAAGCTTTCGCGATGAATTAACCGTTTATAGTTCATTCGGAAAATATTACCTCGCATCGAAGATACATATAATCGATCGAATTATTTGATCAAATATAATCGTTATACATTTATTATTTTGGTGGTATTGAATTAAATATTTTGTTAGTTCGGCGTTGTTTTAGTGTATAGAGGAACAACGCGTTCGTTAATGGGATGTTGCTGTTTGTAAATAGAGTCTTGGTATTCGGATTTTGATCATAACGCTAAATATTTCGACAAAATCCAGCTTAGTCCTAACTATCGTGGCAAAACTCTGGGCGGAACTCCGCCCTTAATCTTGTCCATAAGATTCTTGTTGGAGAGTCGTTTACACTCTAAGAGTTAAGACGTTGGTCGATGATTAGTTCAACCTGCGAAAGATCTTATGGCTACTAATCTTATCGATCGATTGAAAACGGATGACAAAGGTGTACGTTATATAATAAATTAGGCATCGATTTTCGATCGCGATGATCGAGTTCAGTCGGATATATTGGATTCGTAATACCTATAACACTTCATTATTCTCTACATACCACTTTCCATATTTATTTGACTTTGGTAGCTTCTTCTCGGAAATTCAAACTCTTTTAACCGTGATCAAACTGAGGAAGGATGAATTTTACATTTTTTAAGTTTTAAGAATAAAGAGCTTATCGATCTCGAGTGACGAAGTAAAAACATAATGTTCGACCTTGTTTATATCGTGATGAAGTTGGTACAGCGTTGAAATATCCACTGTCGCGTCGATCTGGAAGCAACGAAAAATTGCCTCGTATACGTATACAGGTGCAAAATACGAAGAATCGCTAGACTAAGCGAGCGCTACCACAAAATAGGCTGTAGTCGGACCCGGAACGGACTTCCCCCCACTACACGGCTGCTTTGCGGTCGCAAATGCTCCCCACCGCTTTTGTCTTCGTTTGTTCGTCTCGAGATGTAACGAGAAGGATGACAACGGGAGCCACTCCTTTCTCCTTTTGCTTTTCTCTTTTTCACTTTTTTCTTCCATTTTTCCCTTTTTACACTCCTTCTTTTTTGCCCTCATCGCTACATTCACCTCGTCGTTGCATTCAGTGGTACATAGACCCCCTGGACAGGGTAATAATCAGTCTCTTTGTCATTTTGGGCAAACACTGACCGACCCACCAACGTCGTTCCTCTCGTCTCTTTTTCCAACCCCGCTACTCCATCCATCTCACTCGCTCGCCAACTTCTCCCGCTGCGCGACGAAATTTTTCTCAGGCCTGTTTTCATGCTCGTTGCGCCGATGAAAATTTCGTTTATCCACCCACTGAGAGAGAATAGACTCCTTCTCCTTCTGTCACGTAGAACGAGCAAAGCTCTGGGTGCGCGAACCCAGAAACCTTCGCACCAATTAGCTAAACCACCGCGAGCCCGTCCCACCCTCGGGTTATCCCGATAAAAGGTGTCCCTTGACAAGGCACACCTGGACGCGTTTAGGAAAGGTCCTTGTGCTGGCTCTCTCTCTCTCTCTCTTTCTCTCTCTCTCTCTCTCTCTCTCTCTCTCTCTCTCTCTCTAGCTCTGCGTCCCGCCGGCTAGACGACAACCCCCTAGGTGGTCAAGATTAAAAGGGTTCTTTCGACCAAAACGCGCCATTCTTCATTCTTTTCGTTACCTCCTCGCAAACTTTCGAGCCGCTCTCCACAAATTAGACGGCTTGCAAACGTTTTAGATATCTCAAAGACGTGTTTTGTGAGTACTCTCGGACTCTCCGAAATCGTGTACGTCGCCCCTGCCCGCGGGATTAGTCCGTTTTTATTGGTTTATCGAGATCATCTGGTTATTCGCTCTACCCGGAATACGAAAAATCTCGTGTAGAGTTGTTTTTAACTCTCTACTGGTGCAAATTAGATTACGATTACCTCGATACTGGGATCTCGAGAGGCTTGTTTATAGATCCTACTGACCCCGCAATTCCAAAATTATACATAATAAAAATAAAAGGTTCGCGCAAAAGGATTAACCAACGAACGGACGGCCATCGTCTCGTACGCGAAGAAAGAAAGGGAAAATCTTCTGGGCGCAGTTTTGTTCTTCCTTTGGAAATTGTGACGAGCATAAAACGCGATTCTGGCTAGTCGTAAAATCTGGAGAGAACATCGGCGATTCGCGCGGACGGGTGAATTTACGTTCGAGCAATCGCGCCTGTAGCACGGCCGGGAAGCGGCTTGAGAGGTGAGGGGGACAGTGATCCGCCAAGTATATTAGAAGAGCGAGAGAGTCGGACAACTTTTACGACGAGAGTCGCTCGTCGGATCGGTAGCTCGCGCTCGCCCGTTCGAGATATTTAGATCGCGAGGGACCTCGGCGTTAAACTGCTCGCACACGACGAGACCCGTACGAGATTATACGGCGCGAATAATGTAAGTAATGACGCTCGGGAAAATTTTTTTCACCATCGCTCTCCTTTTTTCCGAACCTCCTTCTCTACCCTCGGTCTACATATCGTCTTTTTTTATCGCTATTCGCGAACCGATCCAACGAGTTCGAGCTCTTTACGAGGCTAGCGCGAGCGCAAAGGTGCTTTTTTTGTATTATCCCTCTCGCCCCACCGAAGCTAAATTAGCGAGAACGTTTAAAAGTGATGGCAGGGGAGGACGAAAAGTAGCGACTATTTCGCCGAGATTACGGCGTCCTAGGCGACGTTAACGAGTGACGCGTTTCAGCTGTATCTCTTCTTCTCGCCTGGTTTAATTAAGCCTTTGCCTTTGGCTCTTCTTTCTCGCGCCTTCTATTGTTTCTTTTTTACATTTTCAGTGCTATTAGATGCTATACTATCGCCAATTTAGTCAGACCTCTCGCAGTTTTCCTAATTTTTGGTTGCGCGTATGACGGAAATGGAATGAAATTGAGAACGCAAATTTTGAAGTATTTAAAATTTCTCACTTCCCGTTCCGCGTAAACACGACTTTGGATAAATGGAAATATCAAACTATTTCGCGCGTGTCATTCAGTCCGCTACAAAATATTCAAAGGTATTGGCGATCGATATTTCTTAATATTTACAAACGAAATAGTAGAATGAAAATGGAATGAAGTGCTCATAACTCCAAATATTTGGAATTTTTTAATTTCCATTCTTGAATCGCTGTCCCATTCGGTATCGCTCGTGCCACTCGTTTCACTGCGAAACGCTCAAGGACACGAAAATCAATGTCTTTCCGAAAATTTCTCCACATACTCGCGTATTTACTACTCCCCTCCGGAATTACAAGTTTCCATAGTTTTCCGCGTTTTGGGGAATGACGTAACGGCAGGAATTGAAAAAAAAAAATAGTTGCGTATCTCTCTGTGCGTCGATCGGTTTTGGATTAATAATGTGGGAGGACGGCAACGTGAGTGGTATCCGCATACCTAATCGAGGGAAAAAGGCCCCACCGAATAGGCACCCAGCCTCTTTCGCTTGATGAGACGTGGGTATACTATACACGTGTATGTATTCGGATGTATAATATACATGCACAGCGCGTTATAATAACTCGCGCTCGCGCGTCCTCTTAGTCCCCTTACACCTGCGCGAGAGACGCGCGGTGGGTTCTCCATATCGGGTCGAATATAAGCAAAGGCGAAGAAGCGCGTGTGAGCTCTGGGCCTCGGCATATTTCATCCATTGTCGCCCCTCGACTCCGCCGGCGGCACTTTTCAACTTTTTTATAGAGATTTTTATACCGCTATATCTATACCGCGAGTGAGAGAGAGTTAGGTAGGGGTCGCGCAGGAGCGGGAGAAAGTGAGATAGTCAGACTCGGGACGTTTTTGCCCCGCGTCTCCACGAGCTTCCATATGAATATAATAATGAGAACGGGTTCTCGTCGTTGGCCGCGGATGCCGCCCGGTCCTCTCTCGTTCTTCGGACCCATACTGTTCTCTCGCTTTCTCTCTTTCTCTTTCTCGAATCTCTCTCGACTAGTCACTCACCCTCTTTTCGTCGTCCTTATCTCCAGTATTTTTAGATCCACCGAACCCTCTTATCCTCCTCCCGCCCGGAGCTATGAAGTCGTTCTCGCTCCTTTTTTTTCATCTCACTCTCGATCCCTTCTTTCTCTTTTTTCAAGTCACCAATTTCGCTGTGGAATTCGCGAGAAATTTTGCGCCAGTGGCCTACCGGGCTTAAACGATCGCTACGGGAATCCTCCGAATTCCTCGTAGGAACGCCTCCGATCGAGGTGGTCGTCATCCGTATCCTCACCCGATATCGGAACCGACCGAATGAGAAATAACATTCGCATTCCGGCTTGTACCCTCGGAGATCTTGTCGCGTCGAACACGTTCGCGAATTCGCGTTAATCCGCGACTAGTTGCCCGCGAGCTTGTAGAATATTTAAAAGGGGATGGAAGTCGTGAATTCATGAGTACGAGAGAGAGAGAGAGAGAGAGAGAGAGAGAGAGAGAGAGAGAGAGAGTGATGGAAAAAGCGACAGGAATGTCCCGCACAAAGGTGTTGAGGTGAGAGAGAGAGACAGAGAGAGAGAGAGAGAGAGAGAGAGAGAGTGTGATTGGAGTTGGAAAAGGAGGTAAAAAGAGACACCGAGAAAAGGAAAAAAAGGAGAATACGCAACGTTAGGCAGTGAGAGAGTGCGCGCGTGAAAGAGAGAGAGAGAAAGAGAGGCAGAGGAGTTTCTCGGTGGCTGCGGCGAGGAGCGTTTATACGAGTATCGATATATTACGGCCGCGGTGCGGTAGTGTGCGTGCAAAAGGGTGAAAAGGAGAGACATATTTTACATTTATGGGTGTTTGCCGCTACTGTGCTCTCTCGCGCGAGGTTCCCTTCTCTTCCACCTCGTTCACGCAATTCGTTCCTCCTCCTCCCTCTTTTGCTGTCCTACCTGTACACGCACGCTCGCACACAAACGTTATATTTCTTTTTCTCTCCTCTCTCACTCTCTTTGCTGGACCATGTGTCATCTCCCGTGCCATCCCATGTTGCCGACCTCGCTTCGTGATACGTTCAAGGCTTGTCCCCTGTATGTGTATATGTATACATACATATACTTATGCGGTATAAACGCACGAGGCGGCCGGAGAACGCGGCACAATCGGCAGGGAAGCTACCTTTGTTGGTGTGCGTTGCCGCGCAGTTTGTCCCACATCTATATATAGAAAGGAGTAACGAGTACGAGAGCTAACGAACGTCGCATAGAGAAAGATAACATATGTGTTTCTTTTTCGCAAGTGACTCGATATCGAAACTGTCGCGTTGATCGATCTTCGTAGATGCGATAATTAGGAACGAAGTAAAATACGTAGTAATAACATTAAACTGAAAGTCGTGCGAATAAGGCAAAAAAATTTATTGGTTCGTCGATGAACCTTGAAAAAGGGGAAAATTCAAATATCGAAAAAATAGATCGGAGCTCTGCAGTTATTTTCCAAACGTCGACGTATATTTTTTGAATGTTTCGATATTATTTCTGGTTACAATAAATTTATCCAGATATTTTTATTATTCACGATAAGAACACTTCATCTTTCAACCTGGATTTTGTATATATTGGGAATTGAGTACTTATGTGGAGAAGATGTGATGTCAGATAATATCACGTTTTCCATAATAATTTTGATCATAAGCTGTAATTGAGTTATTAAAATCTGAGAAGTTTTAAAACGGGAGTAGAGAAAAACATCCAATAAGTTATTCGATAAGCAATTTTTTACATACGACAGGGGGACGAAAATTATAAAATTTTTGAAATATTTTGTGTAGAAACGATAGCGATCGATGGTCAATTTTGACGCGAGAGCAAATAAGAATAATGGAGAATTCTTTGCGCCTGACCCATCCCGTTGGGTAAGTAAATAACGAGCCTGTAGGAATTCAACGGGCATTGAATAGCTAATTAAATACCGATACGCGTGAATTGCCGAGTGATAAATTTTCCAAACGCTGCCCCCTCTTTTTCGCCTCCTCCGCGAGTCAATTGGTCCCTCCCCCCTCGGCGTTAATTCGCTCGTTCGCGTTGCGCAATCCGGCCGGGTGTCGTTAATCATCGATTTTAGAAACTTCACAGGCGGCGATATTCCCGATGTTGCGCAAAAATATGTACATCATAACATTTCGGTAGTTATCGTTCCGATGTTGTCAAATATTGGCGTCGATGTACCAAAGGAAGCGAAGAAGAATCGAGTAGTGAGTTTGGAACTTCCACAAAAGCTGATCTACGGATTCGTTTGTCCTTCTGTTTTCTAGCAGATTTGAAATACAATGACAATCGCTCTACGTTCTCCATATATAAAAGACAGGACTACTGTACCGAATGACCGTAACAGTATGCTAGATACTTACTGTAAGAATGCCAAAACTACTTATCTATACCCTTAAATGAAGCTAAAAGAAATTTCTGCCACGATATTACTTTGACTATATGAGGATGATCGGAGCAACGAATTATAACGCGTTTTCATTCGCTAGCGGTGTGTAAATGGGATGCGGTCGAGAGACGAGCGTTAAAGATAGAAAGAGTAATAGAGGAGAGGGAAGGAAAGAGAGAGAGAGAGAGAGATAGAGAGAGAGAGAGAGAGAGAGGAATAGATGACTTCATAGAAGCGGTAGAAAGAAAATCGTGTCGAGCCCATTGCCGGTAGATCCTTAACGCGGAGCGACTACGGGCGACGAACCATGAGCACCCTAGCTAATGCCTCCTAAAAGTATCTCGCCGACTGAACGAGGAAAGGGGCGAATCGATCGAAATACAAGGAGCAATCGCTGTCAGACTGATGTTTGAAAAATGGCAAACCATATTTTTTTCAATGATTGATACTTTCGAATTGAGTCAGTAAAAAAATTTCAAACCATTCCAGCTTGAAATTGTGATGAATTTTAAAAAGGTAGTCTCAAAGAAAAAAAGTGATAATTGGCCACCAGAGAAATAGTAATATTTTACTATCAATTACTATATAAAATGAAAAGTATAATCTCCTTCGTTGGTGACGGGTATAAAATTTTTCATTTAGTACAAAATTCATGCGCTTCCTCCATACTTGATTCTCCATTGCCAGGATCGAGGAGTCTCCACGTTAATAGGACTAGCAAGAAGGAATAAATGGTTACTTCCCCCTTGGTTAACGCCTCCTCGCATCCCTCGAGGGTGCAGCTATGCGCTGGCTCGAAAAGGGAACAACATAACGCCCCAGTCATTACCTACATATATATATATATATATATATATAAGTACCTGTTATCGAGCTGTAATAGTAATGGGTCCCCACCGCACAAAAATGCACAATCGAACCACCCATTATCGCTATCTTCTTTTGATAGAGACCTCCAATTTTAAAAAACTATGCATTAAATTAGTATAGCCAAGTTTGAATTTCCCGAATAATCGGTTACCGACTAAATTGATTTGCCACCCGATACAAAACTACCAAGTTTCTCACAGCAGATAATGAATTTCGAAAAGAAGTCACAGCTACGCTAAAAGATAACGCGGTGAATTTTTATTGACAAAAAAGAAAAATTTGTCGATTTGGAGGCATCAAAGAGGGTCCAAGCGTCACCTGGTCACGATTATATGTAGACGGATAGTATTATATGTATATGTATATAGGCGAGTAGTAAGAAGGAGGGATGAGGATGCGTTTCGCAATGGAATCGCAAGCGGCGCTTTTGTGCCGTTACGCTCGTCGGTTTTCGGCTCATCGGGGCGTGAAACGACGAGCGAGCTAGCGCGCGCGAACGACCGACAGATAGGAAAAAAGTCGAGCACAAGATGGGGAGGAGGGTAGAAGAAGGGAGGAGTGATAATTTGCGGATCGGTCGAGCGCGATCGAGGCGGTTCTCGGTTACGGTGCGAAGAATGCTACCGGTCGAGCGACGCGACGGAATTCCATTTTAACCCTTTTCCTTCTCACTCGATCGCGCGTCGTGTTCGACGCTAATTGATCGAGCCGAAATTGTTTTATTTTTCGGTGATGCGATTCCGAGTACGTTATTTCCACTTGGCGTCACTGAGCCTCCACGATATTCAACTAATCCTTCGATAGAGTGTCATTAATAGTAATTATTACGATATTGCGAATGGGCTGCTCGATATTCCACTTTTGTAGCATTATTGTTGTTCTATTATCGGTAACTTTAGAAAAAATTTTTACGATCTAAAATTCGGTATTACACGCAATTCGATGCGAGCATTGCTTTCAAACATCTAAACTCCTCGATTTCGAAAAAGTAACATTCATTTTGTTGTGCATGTGAAAGCCGAAACCGAACGACGTACCGTTTTTCACGCATAGGCTATATGCACATCCCAGGAGGTAGAACCGAATGGCGAGGTAAAGAGCGTTGGCGCAATTGGGATTAGCCCGACCACCGTGTAGATCGACGCGTGATCGTTAGATCGTATCTGTCGAGTGAATATCGAGAGCTTAGTCCTTCTCTCTCTCTCTCTCTCTCTCTCTCTCTCTCTCTCTCTCTCTCCTCCGTGGTACCCGAGAAAAGTACGGGGGTCGAATGTCGGACTCGAGGAAAATACAACGAAGACTCTTGCGGCTTCTTTGGGTCTCGTTTTCGTGAAAAGTCTGCGTTTTTGGAATGAAAACGCTCGCTGAAGCGTTATGCACGAGATTACATTCTAGTTCCTCGCTCGTTCCGTCGACGCGTGAACCCGGTGAGTTTTCGCTTATATAAAGCTGGTGGACACATTTTCAGAACACCGCAGGCGTCGAAGGTCTTCGTGTATTTTTCTCGTTTTCCGTGTTCTACAAGATTCTTCCGTCGGAGGAGAGTTTTCCGCACGGTTGAAAATTTTTGACGCAAAATCGACTGCCGTGAACTTTGACTAGAGTTAACTCGATGAATTTACGTTTTGTAGTACTTTGAGAAATGTTATTATTATGTCAAAGTGGATTGTATAATATTTTGTTTTCAATACTCCAGACGTGTCCAATTCTATAAGAGTAAAAAAATGAAACATTGATTTTTTGTTCAAATCAACAAATATTATGTGTTAATTTGATTCATTATATAGATTGTATTATAATTGAATAAACTCAGAAAGCGATTCAAACATAAATAATGTTTACGATATTTATTATTAAATATTCTGTGAATTCTACATAAAAATTTCTGCTAAGAGAAATTCAAACTTCTGCGTTGGAAAGGAACGTTGCGATCGTTCACTCGACCGGATGGACACTAGCTCGTTCCGACTTAATTGAAATTAATTACAACCCGATTAAATCGCGATTGAGATTTTTTTATATAGATATACAGAATGCGTGCGAGACCGAGAGAGGGGTTCATATCACCGTGTTTACACTCGCGAAAAATAACCACGTTAGAGGGGGATTATCGTAATCGGGTTCGGCCGAGTCGTCGATTCGATTTTCATCCAGTCGGTTGGTCTCGCGGATTGTCGTTTCTCCTCGCCCCCTCCCCCTCCCCTTATCCTCCTCGTCATTTCTATACACGCAATTACGGAATATGCAGTTGACGTTTCGCGCGAATATACGCTCGACTCTTCGAAACCGGTTTGTCTCTTCGAAGTACGCACGTTCAACTTCGATTTCTATACGAAAACTCCTTTGGAATTCTACGTCTGAAAATTTCGAAATTTCGATTCGCGGTTTACTATTTCGAATCCGTGTGGCATCGAACAAGTGGGTGGAGCAGCGATCTATGTTACCCAGCAGGAAATATAAATTAATTCACATCGGTCGGGGTGAGAAGGAGCGAAGTCGGTATACCGAGGGGGTGGTGCACTTTCTAGTCTCCCTATTTCTCCTTTCCTTTTCGTATTCGTTCGTACTTCTTTTTGTCCATTCATTCGTCGCGCGCGAGTAGGACTATAAATCCTACGCCCTCAGGTTCATTGTCCAGTCTCGACCTTCCCAATCCGTGAGAACCGGACGTGTGGACGAGAGTAACGACATATACGTATGATATGCATGTATATAAATGTACCTGTGTCTGTTATTTATGCAATTTTTTTTTTTACGTTTTATCGACTAACTCCTCCCACGTGCGAAAAGCTACCGACATTGTTTATCGCGATCTGAGTTATCTCGCTCGAATTCGAACTGCGATAAAAAATCGTACAGGGAGGAACGATGAAAAGAGGACACCCGAATTTCCCGATGAATGACGTACGGTCAGCGGGAACATTGTGTATTTTACGAGCACCTATCATTCGCCTACCAAGGTCCGACAAATTGGTCCATTCGTGACGCGAAACAAACATTAATCCTCGATTTATGGCGTATTTATGGACGAGAATCAAAACTCAGGGAGAAAAATCCTACAAATATTAAATTCGTGTTACAAAATGCCTGTAAAAACCTAACTATGAATGGAACTACGGAAGAAAGTAGCGAAAAGAAATCAATTTTCATTTCACTTATCCTTCTCTCTCTCTCTCTCTCTCTCTCTCTCTCTCTCACACTTTCTCCTTGTAATTGTTACGCGTACACAAAAGACAAATCCCGAGAGGATCGGGACCAGAGGCAAGTCTTCTTGAAATTATCGCGCGACAGATTAGAAGCCCCTTTGGATCTTGCAACGTTTCGAGCCGCAGATAAAATCACGGTATTCTATTAGCGTTTGGGGTGAGTGGGCCGATATATAAGGGGGAGAAAAATTTTCAGCGATGGGGAGAGAGAAAGATAGGAGGAAGAAGGGAGAATCTCTTGTGCGGCAATAAACGGGTCGTTTGCCGGTGATTAACCACGCGTGTAGAAAACTGTTGATGCTCCGTGCGGTCTGGCTCCTCTTCAACCCCCTACAGAGCGTGCCTGGGGGAACGGGGAGGGTGAATTCTCGCGAGAATTCATGCTGCGCCCGAAACGGGACGGTACAGTCAATGAAGATAGTAGGGGTTAGTCCCTGGAGAGTGCGATATTTGATAGTCCTACGTATCGGAGGCGTCTTTGGCGCGTGGGTTATTATTCTCATTTGAAACCCACCGACGGTGATCAAATTTCTCAATAGGGAGATTCGATAGCAGAAGAGTGGACTGCTTCGACTAAATTTTCCAAATCTAGAATTCATTGTGATTAATCTTACATTATCCATATACAGTTGTAGATTTTTATGTTAAATTCGACACAAAATAAGCGTTTTGAAACGATTTGGTAATATCTTTAATGTGATTCAATCAATTCCGATGTTCCCATATCTCGTCACAAGTAAGAATAACATAAAACTCGTGTCATATTTATGGTCAAATTGTACTCAGAATTCAATCAAAAAGTAGGTTACATTGGAATCTCGTCATCGGTTGATTAGTAGTATATACATATGTATACACGTGTATGTATAGTCCTTGAAGTTAGCCCCCCCCCCTTTTTATGAAATTAAAATTTTTGTAAATTGTTGTGTATTATTTTACATTTGTTCTATATTGTTCCAAATTTTTATTAAAAAATTTGTACTCATTACCGAGAAAACTCAAAAAACCAAAATAAGGCTAGCCCCCCAATTTCGTCCAAAATTGAAATTAAAGTGCTTAATAGGTTGTTCTATTTGGATTTTTCAATTAAAATTACGGTAGAATAATCGAATTTTCTTGGTAATTAGCATGTTTTTTTTTTAACGAAAATTTGGAACAATATAGAACAAATGTAGAATAATACGCAACAATTTACAAAGATTTCAATTTCAAAAAGTGGGGGGTTAACTTCAAGGATTCCATATATGTACGGTGTAATTTACCACACTAAAGAATTCAACGGATATCTCCATCCAGAAAAGAAAAATTTCAGCTATTCTTGGAATTCCCTTCCCAAAAACGATGACGGTAAAGATTCGAGATTCGATCGAATTAGAACGTCTCGTTACGGAAATCGTACTCTTTACGTATACGTTCCTTCTCTTTTTCGTCATCACACGTCGACATTTACCGGTCGAAAAAAAAAGGAGGGAAAGGGAGAAAGAGGCAGAAGACGAGCGTGCAGCGAGTCGTGTATAGAGAATGGACAGGTTGACGCCTCGGTAGATGAGAATCACCGTTTTTATAGGTATAGAAAGGTAGAAATCGGGGGGTCCGGTGTCTTGTGTATACGCCCGCTGAAATTCGTCGTACGTGTCACCGCTGTGTGGCGCGCGTAAAACTCACGCGATACATGTGTGCTTATACATATACACACATATGGACTCTGGGACTTCCGCTAGACCGAAAAATAGAGCGAGACGGAATGTGAATTTTATAAAGGTGGGAGAGAAACAGGATAAAAGGCATTTCTCGTTCAAAAAAATCTCAGCCTTCCCTTACCTATCTGTGACAGGTGGATATACAGAAAGTTCGCGCGAAGTGGCTCAACATTATATGGGCGTGGAACAGTTGAAAAATCGGAATTCTTATGTCATCACCGTGTCGACGTGAACTCCGTAAAAAGTTTTTGGTATCGATCCTCGCTCCTCTCATTCGGTCATTGCTTATCTTCGGATTGTAGTCTCGTATCTCGAGCGATGTCGTTTCTGATTCTTGAGTGGTTCGTACATCCAAAAACGCATTCCTCGTTTGTGTTTTATCGTTGTATTCGATTAGCCGTTGACACGTGACTTCAACGGAATAAACTGTTTACCGTTAATCGCGAAGCTATTTTTGCCGCGTTTCGACAATATATACCCACTTGAGAGAAAACCGCAGAATAACATGGTAGGCGTTGACAACTGTCTACCTTTACACAGCCATCGACCGTCGTAAAGGCAAACGATAACCTACGAAGACCGTGTCGTGAAACTGGAAAATTTCTTTAAGCTTGATGGCAAAAAGAACAAAAATGGAAGCCTTCCACGCCTTTTTCTGGAAATGGTTGCCCTCGCCGTTTGGCTGTTGCACCTTGCTGCGCTTAAAGACAATCGCTAGAAGGGTTGAAACGTCCTAGTGAAAAGGGTTGAAACGCCTTCCTGAAAAGGGTTGCGATGTCATTGTATAAAGGGTTTTCTTCGTGTAAACGATTGTAATTGCTGACCTGGGTTCAGGTATTTTTCCAAAATTTTCTACGGAGTTACTACTTAATGGTACTCCCTGCTGTGCTTTCTCCTTGACACATGTATTTTGTGGTAGAAAATTCATGGCTTTTCATTCTCACCTGTTTGTTCAACAAAACGTGCTCCTCCTTTCTTTTTGTTTCATAGCAATTAAAAGAGAAAAAAATTTTAACATTCTTCCTAAAAATATTGTATTTTGTACATGAAGAAGACAAGAAAGCGTAGATAATTTTCTTACCGAAATTTACTGATTCGGTTGATATTTTTGCACCGAGTAAGAAACTAGGGAGATTGACCCGTGCGTAGAAATTTATATCTTTACCAACCCGAAAACAAGCGAGCAAACCGAAAGGTGTTCGACAGTTTTACCAACTCCATAAATAAATCTATAGACGGGCCATAAATATATAACAAATGTACAAATTCACAACGTACTAAAAAAATATCGACTATCCGTAATATCCGGAAATTCCTCGCACTAGATTCAAGATAGTTCTTATCGATCATCCGCATCGGCTGCCCATCAGAGACAAGTCTAGTGCGAAACAGAGATTCAACTCCGTTTTCTTTCCCGTCTCTTTGCCATCGTCTATTTTTCGACGCGTTTTTCGTTTCAGAGTATAATGGTAACTCAAAGGAACGATACAAAAGCTCACTGACGTGTTTATATAGCTGTCCCCGATTCGTATAGACGCGAGAAGGAGAACCCTGGAAGGGCAAACAGAGCGACCGGGGCGAAGAGTGTCCCGGAACGCTCGTTTATACCGTTTCGCGAGCGTGTAATTTAGTTATAGATCGGTTTGTTACAATTCCGCGTACGTGTT
>NCVS01002311.1:89722-100513 GCA_003055095.1 Goniozus legneri
ACACACACACACACATACACGCTCACATCAGCTCGAATCAACTCCTCCGCGCGCACCGCCAGACTTCTTTCTCACAAATCGTCTCCCGATATTTACAAATACACATACAGTTTGTGTGTTTATTTGATATTTGAATTTTTTTTTCGTCTCTTCTACACGCTCGACTTGACTAACCTCGTTGATGCTGTTATCGAGATACAGTCAAGAGAAAAAATTTTTTATATTCGTGGAAAATCGTCGGTACACGCGTATACTGTGCCATATATCGAGAAAATAACGCTCGTTTGATTTAGTGGCACGAGAGTCATATTGCGTACATTTGGCCTTTCGCAGAGAAAGCGAGAGGTTGGGCGCGTTATATACGCGAGAGTTTAAATTCAGCTCAAGTTCTAAAACTTGGTAATCCAATTATAGGCTGCGGTCATTAAGCGTTTTACGCCCTCGATATGGTCTCGTCAGCGGCTTATTACCCCTTTGAGAATCTTTCGGTTCGATCGTTTCGTCCTTGATCGTTACATTTTGGAGGACATTCGCTTCGCCATTTTGCGATTTGCAGTTGGGTTTATCATCCCCGTACGGAATTATCGCGTTGCTAAACAATTACCCAAATCAAAGATTTTCCCGATGACGGAAAATTATAAAACGAAAACCTCCAGAAACATAGATTAGAGGCTACTCCGACATGGACTTCGACACGTTGGTTGCGAGCAGATCTTGCCGTGTTGATTCATCTGCGGAAGGATTTCGAAGATAGCCAATATAATTTTGTCGACAAACATTGATTTTTAACAAATTTTGAGAAGGAAACTACTTATGCTTGTGTTTTGAGTGAAAATTCTCCTTTCTTGTTTCACGATTATTAGAGTTAGAAATTTTGTGTTCGCAATACGAATTAGCCGACAAAAGCAATCGATTCAAATTTTTGAAACTTATGAAACACTCTTCCCATTCGATAAGATATAATAAAACAAATATAATGGACAAAAGGTTTCGCTCAAATGAGTGTATGAATTTTCATTTACGATTATTTTTGGTTTCGTCTTCTACGCAGAGGGGAATTTTGTGTTATAAATTGCTGTGGAAGGTTGCGGCTTTGGTCGGCTCGTAATCGCACACGCGTATTACGAGATCGCACTGTTAAGAAGGCGTGCACCCGCGTGCGCGCATAAACCGGTTGCCTCCGCATCGTCTCTTATTCTCTACGGTGAAAGTAATAAAAAAAACCAATCGAAAATAACGCTCGCGCTCGTCTACCGCTTGTCGTGACGTTCCAACTCGCATTTGCATAAATTTCTTCATTTCCTGATACGCTTTTGTGCGCGCACGTCGCGTAAAAATCAAACGAGAAAGCGGAGGGTGATCGTCGGAACATCGAAATGAGATTGCAGTGGAAAAATATATCCCGTGGTTTCGGTTTTATTAACTTTTCGGGTTGGCGAGTCAGTTTCTGCGAACAAGCCACTTCAACTCCATCCCCGAATCAACAATTATATGATCGCGGGTGTAATTTCAATCGAAAACTATAAACTCTCGGAACGACCGTTTCAGATCCGAAATGAATTTTCTGCTCGTCGATTACAGTATGAAGATCTTGAGAGAGAGAGACAAGTTGCAAATCTGTTGTACTCCTAAGATGGATAATGCAGAAAATAAAAAGTAAAAAAAATTAAACAATTAGGTACAGTTTTTTTCTATTTCTTTTTTCTTTCAAAATAACAGAACGCAAATTAACCCTTTTCTCAATTGGTTGGATCTCTTTCCGAAAATTGCCTATCTCTCATTTGACTGTTGATTTTCGAAATTCTCTTTTTAACGACGCAGAGTTCTTTTCAATGATACATTATTTTTTTTCCTCCTAAATCTCTCTTTCGTGCAGTTTTCAAGTTCCGGTTGGATGTTCACAGAATTTACGAAAGTAAGTGGCAATCGCAGTGCCCACGTAAATGCTGTAGTGTAATTTTCCAAACCAAAAATTTTAAGAATTTCATACAATTTTAATTAGTAAATATAATTTTACCGAAATCATTTACACATATTTCATAATACAAAATTTTTAATCTTTTTTTTCGAATAAAAAACAGTATAGAGTCTTGTATTTTCTCGAGTGCTAGTAATTTTCTTTTATAATCTGGAAGAGTTTTTCAAATAATCGCACAATTAAATTTTCGATTGGACGTAGCAAAGGGAGGTTTCTGGAGGTCAGACAGGGCGATGTGATGGTATAGAGAGGGGAAAAGCGATAAGGGCGGGGCCTACGAATGCAAGAGAGAGAGAGAGAGAGTGAGAGAGGAAGCGGAAAACGCGCAAACTCCACAAACGCGCTTTATGTATTTGAACACTTACCACTCTCCGAGCCTCGTCGCAACCTTCTTCTCTCTTTGTTTCACTTTCTCTTTCTCTGTCGCACATCTACCCCTCCTCCAATTTCGCCTGCATGGATTTTTATCCTCCGTTAAGGCCGCGCACGAGTGCTCCTCCTTTTTTCAGACTCTGCCCTACATCTTCTTTTAATTGACGAAACAATTTTCGACATTCGATCAATGGAACAGTGGAACAATTCAAAATTTTTCCTCTGACTAAAAGCCCCCCATAAAAACTGGAATAATTTTTCATTGATTCAATTGAATTTTTTTACTGCATTGTAGCGATTTTTTACAATCTCGCTACACAAAATGTCTGTATCATAATTTTCTAAAAAGTTTTTCTAACTAAGAATATTTAACTGAAAATCTGAATGTTGCTATTTTTACGATGAGGTATATGTGAAACTCTGTTTTATGTATGGAACACACACTGATTATAAGTTTGCTCCTTGATAATTCCTTAAAAAGCCTTCACCAACTGTTCATTTGTTAATGTTAATGTTACTTGGTTACTTTAGGATAAAGAATGTAAAAATCAACATTGGCAGTTTTTAAAACTCAAGTTCGGAAGGGGTACCTACCGAACGGAAGGGACATAAAAAGATCCATAGAACTGAGCACGTGCGGTAGGAACCGTCGTGCAGTAAATTGCCTAAGCTTAAAATTGAAGTTTATTGAAAGAAAAAGCATCGTGCATTCTCGATCGTTTATTGATCAAGTGTCACAATATTTATAGAATATTACGAAGAAGTAGAACTGTATAATGCGATTGCAGATATATGTATTGGATTTACAAAGTATAATGTCTACACGAGTAGAAAAAGACTAAATGGCTCGTCGAGTGTTTTTAAGTGTCGGAAATATTGGAGCTAGAATCGGGGAAATAAATCTTCCAACGAACGGCAAAAATGAGATTTACAGTTTTAGAGCTAGAGCAGAGCTAAAAAACGGTTAAACTGTTTAAACATAATGCTCGATAGAGAATTGGTCCTTCGCAAAGTATACTATCTATGTATATTCGTTGTTCAACATTTTTGGGGGACAGATAGCGAAATGAATATTTACTAATATTTCTGTGTATTGAAGAGTTAAACTAATATCTAAACTAAATTTAAATTATAACTTATTAAGGAGATCAATTTTTAAATATACCTATTTCAGTGCATTCTTTGATATTTTAATTTTATCGATAGAGATTCTGTCTCTCATCGAGAGAAGAATTCTTTGAGGAGCTCGCTCTTTTTCGCGCTGGATCAACTTGTTAAAACGCATCTCGTGTGACTTAACATTAATGTGAATATGCATATATGAATATATACACACTATCGAAAGTACTATCGTATAAAGTATAGTTCTCCGGAAAGAAAGAGAGAGAGAGAGAGAGAGAGAGAGAGAAGAGTCACGTTAGCCGTCCGTTCTCGCTATCGCTCACTCAATTTCATCCTCATCCGTCGTAAGCGGATCGACTCGTGGGGTAGTTCGAGGGGGGAAGAGAGTAGTGCTCTGGCATTTTAACCTTCTTGTCTCCCTCTCTCTCTTTCTCACTCTCATTTGGTCTTACTCGCGTGTCCCCGAATATCGTCGTTCCATTAATATCCATGACACCTACCATAGTCAATCCTCTGATAATTTCGCGTGTAAACGCGCGAATGGCTTTGTCCTTAATTCCCATCGGCAATAAACCGTAACGGCGCGTGCCCCGGACTTTTTTTTATTCAACGTGGTCCTCTATGCAACGCTGTTATTCGTCTTTTCGTGGTCGAATATTTGCCTTTCTTGTTTGTATTCTCATTTCGTGTAGAATTAGGAAATAAGATAGGAACTGGAATGGAGCTGTTTAATATACAAAGAGCAACAGGACGATTATACGAATGTGCGACTTCCGGCTGCGGAGAAGTGCCCGTGTTTGTTGACGTTAATCGACTCGACAAACGACTCACTTCTCGACATGATCATAGATAATTCGAAAAATTAATACGACAGTGAAAATTTTTATACGCGGAATTCAACCGTAAAAATAATCGCACTTTTTCTTCAGAAAAATTTAATCGACGGTATAACCTTTGTTAAAAATAAGTACTTGTACCTGATAAAGAACACTAATCCTAAGAAACAAACCTCTTGGGTAATTTTTGAAATCTCCTGGAATAATGCCACTTTGGGGTGAGAAAATTGAATGAAAGAGGTACTCCCGAAAATTCTTTTTCTGCACATCTCGAATGAGAGGGCGTTTCGGGAGAAATAAGGGTCCGTTGGGCATCCTCGACAGTGTGGCCGAGAGCCGCGACGCGAGTCTCGGAGCCACTCGAGAGGTTCGATTCCCCACTCTACCGCTATAGGCTCACCAAAAGTCCCCACCCCCGCGTCTCTAAGTGGCCGAGAGCAAGTAGGCCCGGACCGCGACGTGGGAGCCAGACAGTCCCATCTCGTGCGCATCTTTACGGGGTCCTCTTTTCTGACTATTTAAAGCGCCCTTTCGAGTCCTTCGTTTCCAGTCCCGTTCGGATCTTTGAGCGAGCGTGCCCGCGTACGTCTCGTCCTCAAAAGTGTCGTTTTCTTGTTTATTTCGTGCATTTTCACATCAGTGTGTTTCTGTAGTTTTACCGATTCATCGTGTTGGTTTTGATATTGTTTAGTACGAGGGTACTCGAGGTTTCATGTTGTACGAATCTTGTGAAAACTTGTGAACTCCCCGGTTTGGATGTATTTGGATTTACCAGTGGGTTACTTTCGTTGCACTCGCCGAAATTTCAGTTTTCATTGGATTAATTTTGGTGTTTAACCAAGTCAATCGGTAAGCTTCATTGCAAATGAATATTCCCCAAGAATGCATAGACCGAAAACGCCGATGGGTACACACAAATAAGTGGATATATTTTTCATTTGTTTATTTTTAAAACACGTAAATAATTATAAGATTTGAAATTGTTTCATTTCGTTGCGATCTTTCGATTGAATTCTGGCTATTTCTTTGCGAGAAATAAATATTTTATAGCGAAACGTATCCGCTCGACTAAAAAAAAAACAATCCTTCGTTTCGAGAGATTTTCTCACCATCTTATATAAATTCGTTCTGAAATACAATGCAACTAAAAAGAGTCCACTTTGATTATTGTGTAGCATCACGTTTCGCACCGGATACGGTTCCCGATCGTGTGCTCGGTCTTGACTCCGTAAAAATCTCTTTTCTCGTGTACCTATTCCTGTAGCGCCTCCGAGTTATGCGTAGAGCTGTCCGTCGGAACAATCAAGAAACGTGATCTCGAACCGCAGTAAAAGTTCTTATTGGAAATTCTCTCGCTTTTTTTAATATGACAATCGAACCAAATTTTTAATCGAATATTTCAAGATGAAATTAAATGGAAGAAAAATTTAAATAATCTTCCCTCAGAATGGAGGATATCAAACACTTGGGATAACAAAACAGTCGACAGGGAATACTTCTTTCGATAACAATTTACCTATTAGAAAGTGAGATAAAGAGTTTGATTTAGCATAAATCGATTATCTCTCCCTCTCTCTCTCTCTCTCTCTCTCTCTCTCTGACTTTTGCTGTCTCGTTCGGAAATCACCTTACAGAAAAATTCGGGGTTGGCAAAGGGTTACCGGAACCTCAGTTTCGTCGTCTCGTCACCTTGTTAGAGAGATTGTTACCGTCTCGATGCATCCCTTAACTCCTTAACCACTTTCCTTTTTTGACGCCAGTACGAGATCCGGTTGATGATGAATTACTGGAAATCCTCGTACTCGTCCATCATTGGGCACTATCTTAAGAGCATATTTTTAAAAATGTTTTCAGGCTCAACTAAGGGGTGTGATACTTCGGGAGCAGAGGAACCAATCGAATCTACTCTGTTTGACCCAAGGAGAGGAACGAGAGGGAACTGAAGAGGAATAGGGAAAATAGGATATAACGGAGAAACAAAGAGAGAGAGAGAGACAGAGAGAGAGAGAGAGAGATAGAGAGAGAGAGAGAGAGAGAGAGAGAGAGAGAGACCTAGCGTGTATCTAGTCGAGCAGAAACGCTCGACGAGAAGATAATACGGAAAGAAATTTCAATATAAAGAGTACAGCTGTGGCGGGTGAGCTGGCTTGCCTAGCGGGTTACATGGCGGGGTACTTGAAGGCGGCGGGCGCCTCTTGCGCCCCGACCGGGGGACCTCAGTACCACCCACACGGTCACCATCCACACGGCATGAGCGTGGCCCACCCCCATTCTCATCCCCATGGACTGGCGAGCGGACCGCCGCACGCTGGACTGCCGTCGCCATTTGCCCTCGCTACGCACGCTCATCCGCATCCTCATGCTCTTGAGCACGGCCTAGCTGCCTTTCCGCAAGGTAACGTTCGCAATAGCACACCGCGTCCGCTACTCTCGTTATATCCGCATGCACCGTACATTAATCAAGGTAATTTTCGAATGCAATTCAGAGAAACGTACCAATTTGAAAATTATCAAATCTGGGGCGACATTCTCGATATTAATTTTACACCAGCTGTTGGGTAATTTTATTCTATCCTATCGCTTTCTCCGAATCTACCTTTCAAGTGCATTTTTTTGGTGTGTATTTTTCTGCATGGGTTTTCTTTTTTTATTGTAATTTTTCTACTTTTTTCGCCTCTGTCTGTTTTTTTTTCTCTTTCCGGCTGTGAAAACTGTCCCGGACAGCCAGTCGGGTTTTTATCGATTCGCAACAACGAATCGATGCATCGACGCGAAGCCATATTCCGTTCTCGAACGAGGCTTCGCGACTCGAACGTAAAAAATAGATAATGAACGAACGGACGAGAGAGCGAGAGAGAAAAGTAATATTTTGTTTATATTCACCTAACGAAATTCGTAATGACGAAAGCTCGAATTTTCCTCGTCGCGTTTTGTTTCGCGTTCTGTTCTGACGAGACAGAAGAGAGGGGTTCGTTCATTTGAGAGGCCGTCTCCATTGAAGCAGATTATTGCCGAATCGAATTATACCCACCGATGGATTTTCGGATATTTAATGCGTGTTTTGCCACGATGTCTTTCCGCAATTGATTATCCACGAAACAAAACTTTTTCACGACTTGCTCGATATTTTTCGTAATCGTTTAATATGGTAGAGAATCGGTGTGCATTTTGGCGTCGATTTCACTTTGCGGCATCGTCGTCGAGAGTGAATAGAGAGGTGGACCGGAGGAGGGATTTTCAGTGCGCAGGAACCACTCTAGTGCCGTTTTCGGTTCTCTCCTCGCGACGAGACGAGCAAGAGAGAGAGAGAGAGAGGGAGAGAGAGGGGGGGGTGAAGAAGAGCGCAGAGAGAACCATGAGAGTAAGCCGCTTATCAGGGTGGCAGCAGGCGGTATAGGTCCGGGTGGGTATCCATGGTAACGCGAGAGAAAGAGGAGAGAGAGGGAGCGAGTCCATCGACTCCTACAAACTCGCGAACCCGCTACGTTTTCTGCCGGTCCGGTCGTCCGCGTTATACGAAACTCCGTCTTCTCTTTCGTGTTTCTCTTTTTCTTGATTTCCTTCCCGTTGGTAGCATTGCCTTTCAACGAAAATTCCAATCTGGAATTACTGTATTTCAGTTATGAAAATGTCATTATTAATACGTATAATACAACGTAACGTGTGTTTTTCGAATTCTCCTCGCACTCTTGGAATTTCCTTCTCGCGAACCAAAGCGCGCGCTCAGTCTCTCAATCAGTTTGTTTTTCATCGCGCAATCAGGAAACTTCCCCCACGTTTTATAGGAGAAAAGAGCGAAGGAGTGACGCGGTACGTGGGAAATTTATCACTTGAACCACCATCCCCTTGGGGTGGGCGCGCTGTTTGTTTTCACAGAGAAATTGCTCGTCCACTTAACTCTGACTACGTGAAACTCCTAGAGGCGGAAAAAAAGAGTTCTTTCCGTTAGTTTGTTATGCCTGGCCGCGCAGAGGGTTAATGTCGATTTCGTGTAGGTATCCCGAGCGCACGGTTCGGAGGGTACCGAACACGGATTCCGATCACTCAATTAGCTATCCGAAACGACGGCCACTAGCGAATGAGCGAGACAGCGAATGCGTGTGTGGGCTGACACGTGCCACGCGTCGTTCGACACGTGACCCCCCCCCCCCTCCGCTCTCGCGAGTTCTCACCACAAGTGGGCCGCAAAAGTGCCGACTGAAAAAGCACCGCAGGGACAATAAATACTCTGACGACTAGCCAATGTATGTATAAACTTATGTCGAGTGTTTACGCTCGTACAATTTTCGGAAAACGATCCCCTCTACTATGATTCCTTCCTCTATTTTTTTTGAGATTCTCCTTTTTTCGAGCGAGTGTAGTCTAGTGCCACCGTACGCCAAGTCCGTAACGCGAAACTCATCCGATTATACACCGGAGGTATATAACCCGGATGCTCAGACGCTGATATTCTGTTACTACTCGTTACATTACTTATGCCGCGGGATAATCCCGCGAAGGCCATATGCCTTCTCGTCTGGTCCCTGTAGTTGTTTTCGGAAATTTACACCTTTTGTGTACTAGAAATGTTGTCCAATCGAATTCTGTTCTTATTGTAAACGGTGACGCATGTCGTTGTAGTTTGTTCGTTAAAAAAGATAGTAGTTTACCTCAGCACCCTTAACGATATTTTCTCAACTGGATTAAATAATTATTCGATTCAAGAGAATACTTGTTAAGTTAACTATTAAACTTTTTAATTAAAAAATTTGTATCACCACCGTAAAAAATTCTCATCTTGGTAAACGAACCGGTATGGCATAAGGTTACTTGAATAGACCACGAATGGCTAATTTGACAAATTCGTTTTTGTTTTTCTTTTATCTACCTCCTAAAGCGAGTATCGATGTCCCGAGCACGCGCTCCCGAACGTGTCAGCGACGGGCAGTCTCTCTCTCTCTCTCTCTCTCTCTCTCTTGCGCGCGTGCGCTAGTCCCAAGTCTCGAGAGTGTTTTCGTAGCTGATGGCCTTTTAGGTCCTGGCAACGAGCGCCACGTGCTCGACGTCCCACGCTCGCCACGGTGAATAATTTTCTATCTTTCTCGGTCCGCCCATCGCGACCAATGTACGGCCTATTCCCGTTTTAGCTTTTAATTAATTTTCGATTCCCCCCACCATTTCTGCTCTCTCACCGTTTTTCGTTTCCCGCGTCCTCCCCCCTTCACAAAACGGATTTGCCATTCTATGAATACAGAAGTAGCGGACTCGTATCTCCAGAGTAGCTCCATCTCGTGTCTTGTTCGCGGCGAAATTGCTTCCGCCGGTTCTTTTATTCTGAACGAGAAGCAAAGTAAAGGTTACACGAAATCGGTTGTTCGTCGGAACGCTTTGATATATTTGCGCCTTTAATGCATCGAGCATATATTAATCGGTAATCTGAGAACCGGCATCAAGGTCGCGAAAGCCGGGACGCTGATCGGCGCGACTCGCTCTCGTTATCTAAATTTTCGAATCATTCGTCGCATTTTCCTATCCACGAATGATCTACGAGTCAGGAATATCTTCTTTTTTTAACATAAAACATCATTATAGCATTATCTTAACGACTCTTATCGGGTATCGACTTTGCTCGTACGAAATTGCCGTGAGATTCGATTACCGGTCCGTTGACTCCTTCGCAACGCGGGAGGAAGTAAAAAGGAATCCAATAACGGCGAAAAACGAATTCGCTATTTAGGGTCGGTGACTGATCTCGTTGGCGAGCCAACGAGCCAGATCACAACCCTTGTATATCCGCAACCCCTCTTTGTATCATCGCTAGACGATAATAAATCGAATCATACTCGGTTTGCGCTGGTCGTATATCAGATTGCTCTATTCGTTGGGGGTAACGCGTCGAGGAGGAGTATCTTATGATCCGTCCTGATTGATCTCTCTCTTTTTCTTCTTCTGTTTTGAGTTTCTTGAAAAAAAATTGATTACACAGAAAAACAATTCAAAATATATATAGACTTCATGAAGAAATTCTTCACGGAAATAAAAAAAAATCTTAGGACGTGTTCTGAGAACGAGAGATGATAAATAAATAATTCCGGAAGCCGTTCTCCGAAGATCAGACAGGTAGTCGAGCTCGAGGAACGAAAAGCGCGCTACGATCGAGTGCGTGTAGATCGAAATTGGGCTTTTGTGGGAGAGCGATGACCGTAGCCGCGCGAGCTTTTGGAATTCAAGAAGAGAACGCGAGAGAAATAGATAGGAAGAAAATACAATCTAGCGCGTACCCAGTAGTCTATTCGACCGGTTCGTTAGCGAGCATCCCATCCGCGGAACGTCATCGTCCGCCATTACGGGATGCGCGGGCAACTCTTGAGGACCGAGAGAGGGAGAGGAAAAAAAAGGAAGAACGAGATACGATTCGATACGTTTGCTCCACTTGGGCCACTCCCAGCATTTTTCTTCGTCTCTCTCTCTCTTTCTGTCTCTCTCTCCTCCCCCCCCCCCCCC
>NCVS01002313.1:0-20241 GCA_003055095.1 Goniozus legneri
ATATCGGCGTGGCTCGTACATGGCGAGCGAGCCCGCGTACCTACCCTGGGTCACTTATGTATCTATATATACCTCGCGAGAGAGCGAGAGACCTCCGCTATACTCCTGCCTCGCGAACTCCAGCCCCGTAGACCAGATCCATAGTTAATTACCGGCCTAATCTCTATTCGCGATTGCCCGAAACCGCTCGTAAATCCCTATCGGTATGTGTGCGTGCTGGGATATATAGCTAGACGATATTCGACTACCACCCTCCCCCTCCTCTTCTCCTCTGGCCTCGTCTTCGCACCTACAGAGTCGCGAGGAAGAAAATCGCGAGTGACCTCCATTTCGCCGGGAGCGGCTCGATGATTAGAGAGCTCGGCAAATACGGAGTATCGGGGGAATCGTGGAGTAAATCTCTCGTCTTCCGGGGGTTTTACTTCGTATTTTTGAGAGATTAATAGCGATTTGTAAGGATACGCGCGTTACCACACAATTGGGCGTTCATCTCGAGGGCCTCTCGCCCGATTAACCCCGAAGAGAGCGCGAAGAGCTGGAACTTTTGGTTCTACGGACCGGCTAACCCAGAAATGAACAGCGGGGAGACTCGGGGAACAAAAAAGTTTGCGACTAATGTACGGAGTCTACGAAATAATACAGTGGCTTCAAAATAAACTCAGGAACTGATTCGGTAAACATTGAAGATGAAAATTTGTCGAAGCTACACTGAAAACAAAAATTAATTTAATATAAAATGATATAAAATGAATTATTACTTAGAATTGAAAAATATTATTTAAAATAAAAGTATCTTCAATTCAAACAAATATTTTATTGAATTTACTTGATATTTATTCGAACGTATATACAAATAAATATTCAACATTCAACTAATTTTTGTTTTCAGTGTACATACGAAAATACATAAATATTTCCTTCGTTAGATTATACACAAATTAGTGTCCCTAATTATTCTGCTTGGTAAATTGTTTCGTTTAAAAGCAAATATCGATCCATTTTGTTTACTCGTCACTTTTTACGTAATTAAAAGCAGTTTTCCGGTACGCGAAGATATTTTTACGAACCAATCAGATTTCTGGGAGCAGCTCGAGTTTCGCCGTTGTAATTTTCAGCTCGGGCTATATGTACACGCGTGAACGCATACCCGATGGGCCGCGAGGGACAATTCGAATCTGAGTAGTGTGCCGATGCGCGCGACACACGGGGGGGCTTTAAGAGGGACGAGGGGAGGCTCGAGGGGGGACACGGAGTGGTGCGCAAGCGGATCGATCGCGGGGATCGTGGGGATTGATCCCGCGATATACACCGTTAAGAGATAGAGCGAGAGAGCGAGAGAGAGAGAGAGAGAGGTATATCGTGTTCCGGACTAGACGAGGCGTTTCCGGTCACGACGCCAAGTGCAAAGTACGATGCCCACTAAGAGAGAGAGAGAGAGAGAGAGAGAGAGAGAGAGAGAAAGCGAGAGAGAGAGAGAACGAAATAAAGAGAGAACAAGGAGGAAGAGAACCGCACTGTTCAGCAATTGAATCAGTGATATCGAATTATCTTTTAAATTTCATTCCCCTGATGTTTTATTCAAACACGATATACTCTCGTTTTTCGACTACGAGAGAATACTTTGCGCGGTTTATGAATAAACTGATAAGAGCCCGTGTTGACAAATACCGGGAATATCTCGATTATTCCGGCAGTTAAACGTTTCCAGCAACTTCCCGAATGTACTTTTATCGCTCTTTCTTTTACTCTCGCGATTTCCGTGTAGCGAATAGAGAAGTTTGGAAGTTGGGGCGTTATCCAGGTTGTTCCGATGGAAATTTCTCTTGTCGAAGCAGGGTTAAATCAGTATTTAACCCTGATCCCGTTCGCGCCGCCCTAATTTGGATTATCAGGTTCGGCGCGGGATTAAAATCAATTTTCATTGACTCGAAATCAGTAAAAACTAGGACACGGGGATTTAACCCTTTGCACCCCGCTGTGACCTGTCAGGCGACGTCGATATTCTAGTAAATCGTTCCGATAACTTTTAACTTTGTTTTGTTTATTTTTTCTAGAAGAATATTAAATAAATAATCTACACATTTATACATGTAACATTGTGTTATTTTTGTATTATGTTTTATAGTTAGTGTAATTAGCTCTCTCGGAGCTATAAAAACAAATATTAAATAACGTGATAATATTGATTATTGTTCGTGAGTATACTTCTGCCACAAAGTAGCACTAAGTAGCTGGTAGCTAACGTGCAACATCGTTTGGAGTGTAAAGGGCTAAATTACGTCTTTACACTAATACCACATTCTTCACAAAAAAACTCGAGGACTGTCATTCTCAAACAGCTGTATCTTATCTAAAAATAACCAAACCCAATCGATCGAGTCTCTCTGAATCTTCTTCTTTAAAATATTCACTCGCTCGAATCGATTCGATTTTTCGACCCCTCAATTTTTTCAGTACAATTTTCAAAAATGAGAAAGAAAATCAGGAGCGAAACATCACAGTCGGGTTAAAATCCGAACTGCTCATTTATCGTTGGAGGGAACTCCTGAAATATAGGTCAACGAAAAGCGGGATAGAGAAAAAAAGCTCTGGCATTAACGAGGAGCTGTCAAATTACGGGGCACCTTTGACGCGAGCGTCGAGGCAAATCGCGAAACACTCCCATTCGTTTATCCGCCTTACGATGGATTTGCGGTGTCGACGGCTCGTTCGGTTTTTAAAGCCCGATGCGGTCTCCGAGTCGGTCAGCCATGATGAGACTCGAGCCCGTCTCTCACGCATTCGCCGCGTTCTTGCGGACTTCCTGTGCCGCGACGACTCGCGTATCGAATCACGCGAACTTCGCCGCGCACTTCGATTTTTTTCCTCCTCCTCGCCCGTTTCATCCGACCCAGCCAAGCGTATAAGCGGACACGCTCAAAAACCGAGCGCTCCTTCGCAGAACTCGAGCTTCGTACGAAGGTGTTCGGTCAATTTTTTTCCTCGGGGTTTCTTTTAGTTCATTGAATCAATTAAACGACGCTCTTACTGGAAACAAAAATTTGTCGATGTACTTGATATTTTCGTACGTTCGAATAAATATCAAAATTCAACCAAATATTTGTTTGAATTGAAGATTCTATCATTTATTTTTGTTTTCAAACAAATATTAAGTAGTTTCAATCAATTTTTATTCTCTTACATTACATTTTATTCGTTACATTAAATGTAAAGATTTTGAAACGTTAGGCAGTATTTTCCATTCTAAATTTACTTCGAAGTTTGTAAAATGAAAATTTATAAATTTTCAAAACAAACTGAAACTAGCGTTTCTTGTATTTCAAGAAGTGCGTACAAAAAAACCCAACTGAAATACAAATAGAGCAACCCCTGATCGAAACCCGAATGCCCGTTCATTCCATTTTACGATAAATCCCGATAATGCTCGGAGATTATACTAATTCAGTTTTGAATTCGCGAGTTAAACCCCCGACGAATGAAAAACGTTTACAGCGTGATTCCGTTCGGAAGTTTTCGAGCCCCGGTCCCGTTTATTACGCGCAACAGACGAAATCGACTGGTGAATGGCCAAACGGTGGAAACGTGGTAACTGCGCGCGATGACGTATGGGCCGCATTGCCATGGCTGCCAGTTTATTAGGCACGACCGTACCGCGGCACGATCGCGTCTTATATACACCAGCGGCCATAATGGGCGACCAGTTTGCTCGGACTAACACCCGGTATATACCGGCGAGTCGAGAGTCGATATCACGGTCATTCATTCGTTAAAAGAATTCAAATCGAATCTCAATGAACGACCAAAATTTTTGTTCTTGTCGAAATAACTGAATTTGTATTACTCAAAACGATTATAATTCGGACAAAAAATGATTGAATCGAGCAGGTTAAGAGAAAGGATTCGAGTTTTAAAATAATCTCTTAGATATGACTATTTTTAGCCAAGATAGTCGTTTGAAAAACAAATGTTTTTTATTCCTGTATTGTAAAAATAGAATATTTTGTAAGATGAAGAGAGAGTACTTTTCTCATTTTTAAAAGTACATTACCCTTATTCAGTTAGGTCGAGAATTTTATTTAAGCGATTAGAAAATTAGTTACTTTGAAGACTAATTATCTCGAGTGGAAAACAAAGCGGAGCTCAATCGGAATCTCTTTTGGAATCTTTCGGAACGATAATTCAATGTCCGGCGCGTTGAACTCAAAGTCGAGCCGTTAAAGCCCCGTTTAACACGGAGCGCGTTGGCCACAGGCTTACCGGCTAAATTACTGCGTTCTAGCCATCCCGAGCGGCGCTCTCGTGTTCGTAACTCGATGTTGTCGAAGTATAACTTACGAGAACACGCCACGCGCCAAATTACAGGTACTCTCGTGTGTCATCGAGGCGACGACTCGCGATTCGTTCCGTCCGCTCTTTCCACCGGGGCACTCGGCTCGTGCGCAAAACAGTCGCGATCGCTGATAATTGCTATTTTAACGGCGATATCAATTTAATAGATTCGCAAATTAACGCGAATACCGACCAATTTTGAGTACAAAGCTGATTCGATTTTGCCCGTGGTATCGAAATTGCGCGAATATTACAATTCCATTCTCGATGCCGGAGTACTTTTATAGGGGTAAACAATTTTTTATTATTTTAATCCGGCGTGTAATCTCTCCTCGTGTGTCCGGGCCCCCGTCGAGCCCCGTTGATACCCGTCGAAAGTGAATTACTTTTAACGCGATTTATTTGTTTGACCGGAAACGACCGAAAGTGAAGCGCCCGGGCGCGTCAAAACTCTTTTTCGCGGCTTGTTTCAATTCCGCGCGGAATTCGGTTCTTCAAGTTCAAGAACTCGATCCTCTCACGGTTCCCCTCCCGCAACGAGTCGACTTTCAAACTCCAATCGAATCTACAACCTTTCTGTAAGTTTGACTACCGGCGCGCCACACCGATCTGTGTTACGAGAAGAGATTCCCCTTTATACCGTGTTTTGTACTCTCCAACAAACTTTCATCCAACCTTGAATTTCTCACTCGAACCGCTTTTCCCCGTTTTTCCTGCCGGAAAATATGCTTGCTCGTACGATAATTAACCCTTTCACATACTAATTGTTATACAAATTATTATTATACAGATTGAAAGAAAATAAAAATTATGTTTTCTTGAAAGAGAGTTTATATTAAGTGGGTTCTCAGATTCATGACAGAAGTAATACTCAAATATTTTTAGCTTAAAATTTATATGCATTCTCTTGAAATACTCATAAATGAATAGTTCAAATTCCCGAGTTCTATCTCCTCGCAAAAAAATCCCAAAAAATGTCCAAAAACCAGAGAACTCAAAGCTGAAACCAAGTTAAGCAAGAAATTTGTGTCCTTCTCAGTTCTTTTCGAGAAATATTTTCAACTCGTCTCTCAGAAATTCGCGCAAATTATCGATAAGTGAATTTTGATGAATCGGGGGAAAATCTTGTCGCTTCTTAATTCGGGGCGCGGTATTCGGAGGCAACTTGATTTTCGGGTGAAAATTCCGTCCGAGTGGCGAGCAATCGAAAACTCATCCATTTGTTCGGGACATAATTTCCATTATCGAATTTCCACGGCTGTCCGTCAGCCCTCTCCAGCGTCCATCCCTCCTCGGCCCTTTGTCGATCCCTTTGGCAACTGCACGCGTGCGCACTTTCGGCAATTGTTTCACCGAAAGAGAGCGGTCGCGCTATGCGATCAACGAGTTGGATTTAAACGAATTGCCAATACTCCACGATTGCCCACTTCGGTGTCGTTTCGCTCTTTTCCCGGAAAAACCGCCGGTAAAATTCTCTTGAATATTTAATCAGCGATCAAACCCCGTAATTTTACGTTTATTTTAACAATTTTTCCTCCTGCCTAGAATTTATTCAAGAAATCGCGAGTTTTACGTGAATTTGATCGATTCTACAACACAAATTTTTACTTCGCGACTTATTGCATTTTCCTCGGTAACTTGACCGAATAATTCCAGCCGCCGCGTGTAATCGCGTTTCCAGGTGGAAAATTTTTTAGCGGGCTGCGTCGATATAAGCGAGTAAATAAATCGACGGGCGTGGATCTCGCTGCGCGCGGGAGGACCGGTGATTTCATTTAAACGAAATCTCGAGAACGCGCGAGCGAGACGTCGACCCGTCGCCGTCGTCACAATTTCTTCCTCCCTGCGCCGAGGTAATGGACTTCGCGACGTTCCACCCGCCCCGTGGAATCCCGTGGAATGCCGAAAGGGGTCAATACCGAGACTCGTTTCTAGCCGAGGGTGAAAAAAGAGGGTGGCTATATACGTCGAGCAATCGTCGCCCTAGACGTTTCGCCGAAATTAACGACACGTGGAAGGACGATAAATCAATTTTATCGATATCATCATCTGACTATTCTTTTCTATTCGTCACTCGAGATAAGTTTGGGAATGAGAGAATGTTTCGACCGAATGCTGTAACTGCTCATTTTTGTACACATTTTTTTGCCATGTACAAAAACGATTTAATTTAAACAAATCAACAAAACAAACACAAGAAACAATTCAAACAAATAAACAAACAACAAAAAACAATTTAATTCAAACAAATAAACAAACAACAAAAAACAATTTAATTCAAACAAATCAACAAAACAAAAAAGGAAAACATCTTTAAAACTTGTTAAAAAAACACAAGTAGTGAAAGTTCTGATCACGTAGAACTTTTAGTAGTTCTTCTCTAGATGACAACATACATCCGAACTACTTCTGGAGATCGACGTAAAAAAGATCAGCGAGCATTTGTTTAGCTCGAAACCGTTTTTCGAACAGTCGATACGCACGAGCGGTTCGAAGTAGTTCACTATCACGAAAGAGTGTAAAAGTTGGAAGGAAGAAAGAGAGAGAGAGAGAGAGAGAGAGAGAGAGAGAGAGAAGAATATCGGGCTGGCCTCCACTTTGATCGGATTTGAGGGCTTATCGATGAATCGCATCGGAATACAATCCAAGCTCGCCTCATTGCTCCCTCCTACTCCCACCGGTGTTTCCCTGAATATAGCGAACGAGAGAAAGAAGAGGAAACGCTGTAATCGCGACTCCTTGCCTCGCGATAAAGGAATCCTTGGCGAGGAGCCGCCAAGGCATTCGATTGACCGATTCCTTCATTTTTCCTCGTGCGTATTTACCCGGACAAAACGGTCCGCTGTGACTCTCCTGGAATTCGTCCCACGTGGCGAATCATAAATCACTCGACAACAAATTTTCTTACTTTTCCGCAACAAGATATAAACGCGACGATAAACTTTTCATTCGGATTTTTTGGAAAGAAAATTTATAAATTTGTGTCTAATTGTGTAAAAAATTAGAAACAATTCTAAAATTAATTTTGAATTGAATTAATCAAAAGATCATATTAAAGGGGATGATTCAAACTTTAAAACGATCGCTTTCTTGATTCTATTCGATCATTTCAGGCTGAGATACAATCGCTTAAAAATGACGACTGTCCCTTTAATTTTCTCTAAGAGTATATAATTGTCATCTAGACCAAATATCCCGAATTCCTTTCACTTGAGAAAAATTAGGAAGCGTGCCAGAATATAATTCACGTTCAGATTTTCTTCAAATCGGAAAACTCGCCAAATGTGATACCCAGTTTTTCATTCAAATTTTCCTGAAGGAAAAAAGGCGAGAGAGAGAGAGGAAAATGATGGAATTACGTCGGAACGTATTCGGAGAACAAAACTCGACGTGTGTGCGTGCGTATAATCTGGATACGGGGTTACGAGGACGGAAGAGAAGAGACAAAGAGAGAGAGAGAGAGAGAGAGAGAGAGGCATTAACCGAGCGAGACGTAACAAAAACAAATCGTTCCGTGCGCCCTCGGTCTGATATAATCGACTAATAACGCAAACACAGACTCGTTCTCGCGTTGACGCACCCGTTATAAACCTTGTTTACATTTATCGAACACCAATATTTTTCAATAAAATTCCGCAAGAGGGAAATCTCCCTTTTTCTCGAATTTTCTTCCCGTGACTTCGATATTTATCGCACTCGACGAATTCGAGCGGGTCAATGTCGCGGCCTCTCTTTAAAATTCAGCAACAGATAATACATTCACCTTTGCCTGGATAACGCATTTTCCAGCCGAACGAGTTTCGTCAAGGTCGTAGCGAGTTATATAGGCCAGACGTCTCCACCGAGCAGAGGGAGAGAGTCGAAATAGAAAAGTTGGGCGCTTATCTCGAAGAGGAGCAGGAGAGAGAGAGAGAGAGAGAGAGAGAGAAAGGGAATCGGAAGGATATATAACCCCGAAGAACCGGCACTCGTGCGGAATATTACGACTGGGTTGACGTCTGTTAGGACAGTTCCGCTTTAAAAAGAATACTTTAAAAGCCGGAGGGTTTATAACGGGCCGTGGCGGAGGAGGGGGGGTATATAGCACAGGGCGTACAGTATAGGGAAGGAAGAACTACATATAGAGGTGTAACGAGCAGAACTCAACTCACGAACTCACTCCCAGTTTTTAGTGGCAACTTGTTGCTGGTATGCCCATTCATACGGCTCTAACTCCCATTACGTCACGTCACATCAACTTATAATAATGGTAATAGCGGTGCCGCCTGGCGAAACTCGAATTCGAAACACGATCGCACCGTATTACCCCCGCACGTTTCAGAGACTCGGACGATTGTTGCTCAAACGTTCGCCGATAATTTGTCTTTCCCAGCCAATCGGTTTTTATCTCTCATCGGCAGTCGATGAAACGCGTATCGATGGAGAAAACCGATGGAATTGATTCGGGAAGCGGAGAGACTTTTATCCTGCACCTGACACGGGATTTTTACTCGGGTTTTCTTTACTCAGATTATTGTAATTTTTGTAGGCGAGTTAAGTAATTTGTCGACGATTTGGAGGTCTTCGAGGCATCGAAGGATGACTCTGCGATATTTTGGGAAGGTTCGTATGATTTATCGACAATTGAGGGTGGTCAGGAAAACCATAATGAATATTTGTGTGTTTTCGGTTTACAAGGTAGAAATTAGAGTAAATTACATTCATTATGAAATTGCAGGTTTGAGGTTGCCGAATCTAATTGCAGCTCGTGACACTTTCTGTACACTGAGAAAAAAGTTTGTCAACTGTCAAGACAATTTTGACAGTTAATAAATATTTGTTAAATTTCTTTTCACCTTCAAAATATTCTTCTAGCAGAATGGTACATTTAATCGATTCAAAATGTTTTTAGATTCAAAAACTCTTCGTATTTTCCCCATTTTCACCCCGGCGAGAAATAAATTTCCCCGACGAATTTCCCTGCGCGTCCGCTCGGATCGTTACAAATTTTATGAAAACGGAGAGAAGGTAAATGGACATATCGGAGCTCCGATATCTCGCGAGCTCGGCTCGCCGATAATGGCCGTAGGGCAGTAACGAGACGCGCACGGTTCCAGCGAGTATCGCGCGTCCCGCTGTAAACGTCACGGTTTAATTTGAATAATAAGCACGAGCGCGCTAAACGAGCGAGCCTCGGCGCCGCCTTTTCGACTTTTCCTCGGTCGGCTTTTCAATTCGTACGAGGCTCGTTACCTCCGCTATTTTTCCACTCCCGAATTCCCCGTAACGAGATTCCTCCGTAATTCCTTTTTTCGGCTCTCGGGGATTAAGCCTGGGCTTTTTTTTTTCTCCTCCTCGCTCGTACGTGACCGTCTTCGGCTATCCTCCCCCCTCCTCCCCCTCCAATCGTCTCGCGGAGGAACGAAAATACCTCGCGGCAACCGCGACCCCGGCCTCGGGATTCCTTCAGGATTCGAAGGACGCGAGTTCGCGCTGCCGAAAACCCGAGAGAGACCCCCCCCCCTCCTCCGGCTTAGCCATTGACGTAGAATCGGGACATTGATTTTTTTCTCCAGCCGGCTTTTCGATAAAAATCGATACTCGATTTTCCCTGAGCCAACTCCTGCAGGAATTCTCGAATTTCGAGTTTAGGATTTCGGTTCTCGCCAAAGGGTTTGGAAAAATTCTGGGAAGAGAGAGATTTCTGGCCAGCCTACGTCTATGTTTACATCTCGTCCTCCGATTTGCCTGTTGTGCGAGTCCATTCCGAGAATCGCTCGCGCTCCTCTCTCTCTCTCTCTCTCTCTCTCTCTCTCTTGCTCGTCGGCGCTTCACGATCGCGAGAAGCCAAAAATTCATTTGCGTCCGGAATTCCAGCGGAGAGCCATCCCGGAGATTCCATTTTACCCGCGCGTTAATTATAACGCGGGGCTGTCGCGCGCCCCGGCGAATTTTCTCCCCTCCCCCCTCCCCCCTCGCGTTTCCCAAACCCCCTCGAGCAGCGAGTATGGATTTTTCGTTCAATTATTGACGGCCGATATAATATCGTTCCTCCCGCCTGCTTATTAAAATTAATTACGAGTTTGGTTAATTAATCGCGACCATTTAATTAACCGCCGGCTGAATGATACATTGTTTCCGTTTGTTGTTCCGGTTTTTTGGTTTTTCGTTCGCAGTTTGAGATTTTCGGGGACTCGGGGCTTGCGAGGGTAATGAGATTAGGAGGAAAAAAATGGGATTGGCCGTGGTATTCGCCGTCTCTCTCTCTCTCTCTCTCTCTTCTCTCTTTCTCTACCGCTTTCCGGGCTCTCGCGCGAAATGGGTCCCCGCGAGGCGTAACGTAGAACGTTTTCAGGGCCTCGGGCTGAGCAGATAGGAGGTAGTTAGCAGAGGCAGCCTCGTAAGATTTCGGTGTGGTGGTACGTGTACCTCATCCTGTCCATCCTGCCAACTTGAAGCGGCCCTCACAACTTTTTTTCCCCAAAATTTCGCCACGTTACGAAATTCCGATAATTGGCCGAAATTCCTTAGCCGATATTCGTCGCTGTCAAAAATCGGAAATTGATTTCCTTAATGAAATTCATGGAGGGAAACAGTTTTCCGGAACGATCAAATATTTACTATTTGCCAGAATAACATTATCGATAATTCATTATTGTGATTGTGTTTCATCCGAGAAGTATTCAATTTTTCTCTGTGGGATGTTTAGCGGTGTTGTTAACGAGTAAAGTCGATCTAATCGACTGCAGAAAATATTTCACTTGTAAATTTAAGATTGACCAAAACAGTTTTCTTATTCAGAAATCAATAATCAAAATATTTAATTATTCTTTACAGAATTTTAGCGATGTTTTTCTTGTCAGTTAATAACAGTTATTAACAATTTTTTATTCTGAAATCGAAAGAAATTAATGTTTCGACAGACAAGTTAACATCGAATTTAATCAAAATCTTCGAAATAAATCATTACCCTTCCAAAAAATCGAACCGGTAAAACCAGCGAGCCAGTTCCAAGTCGCTCATATCCACCGAATTAAATTTTAAAGAGATATGCCCAAACGACGGCTCGAAATATTCACGAAATAATATCGAGAGTCGGTTTTCCCGTGGTGTGTAGGGGACTCCTGGTTAGCCTGGAGTATCGGGTTCCGTCGGGGGTGTTCGAAGAGGGCATTGATTTTCGCGAGAGAGGCTCGCGGACCTCGCGCGTTGTGCACGCGGCTTTAACGCTCTCTCCGGTCGCCCACCCGCGCACTAATACCACGTAGCTCGACTCGCGAGGCTGGGGGCCGCCTATATACGCGGGAGAGATCGCGTTGCACATACTAGTGTTGGCCCGGCGTTCCTCCAGCCCTCGGCCCCCTCGCCACCGCACAGCCTTCTCGTCGTCGAACCCCTCCCCCCCCCCTCCCCCCTCCTCCACCTAGCCAGCTCTCCCTAGGCGCTCTCGCTCGTTCGTTTCGGACCTGAAGACCGAAGGCAGATCGATCGGACGATTTTCCTCGGGGTTTTCCTCTCGGTGACGACCACCACCCCCGCGACGAGTCGAGAAATTGCTCTCAGGGCTCCCGATTCGACGCGCCCGAGTGGATCGTGTGAGAGAGAGAGAGAGAGAGAGAGAGGGAGGGAGGGAGAGAAAAAAATTCAGGTCGATCGAACGCACTCTCGTGAGAGAGAAAAGGTGGCCGTGTACGTGCGGAGTTCGCGCGCTACGTGTGTACCCCTCTTACGTGTGTGGGTACACGTGCGCGAGAGTATAGCCTTCGCGGACTCGGTTCTCTGTGTGTGAGTGTGTTAGTGTGAGCGCGGGTTCGCGAGGGGAGGGGGAAACGAGCGCGAGCATGGCGGAAAAGGGGAGACGAGGGTAGCCGAGGGGGGAAGCGGGGTGTCCCCAAACGCGCGGACATCGCGCGCGCCGGCTCTCCAGCGCTGACGAATTTACGTCGGGGACGAAGGAGGTCACGGACTAATAGAGAAAAGACGGAAGGAGAAAAAAGACTCCCGCTCGATCGGCCAACCGACGGAACTTTCGGCTTTTTTTTTTCTCGTTCGCCGATTTATAATTCCGCGGGTCGGCGAGATCGAGGAGTGCTCCGAGTGGGATCGATAGTTCGGATGCTCACTTGGAGTAATTTTGGTCTGATTATTAAGTAGTAATAGTAAATGTTGAATAATAATCGTGAGTAACAATTACCACAGTAGTAGTAAATTGTTAATTATTATGTAATAATTCTGACTATTCAAGATAGTACATAGAACTTTGAAAATAAAGCATCGATAGTATCGATATGCAGTTGGAAGAATTTTAGTCTAATTATTAAGTAGTAAAAGTAAATAACGAATAATAATCATGAAGTAGAAATAGTAAATTGTTTATTATTACATAACAGTTCTGACTATTCGGACTATTCAAAATAGTACATAGAACTTTGAGAATTAGGTATCGATAGTTCAGATGCAAATTTGAAGAAATTTTGGTTTGATTAATTAGAAAAAGTGGAACTAATGAGTAATTGATAAGTAATAAGTAGTATTAGTAAGTAACATTGCAGGAATAATTAGTAGTATTAGTACTCTACTGGTAGTAGTAAATAATAATCGTGATTAGTCATAGTAATAGTAAACTGTTTACTACTATGTAATAGTTCTGACTATTCTGACTATTCAAAACAGAACTTCACCTTTGAGAGTAAAGAACTTCTTACCGGAAAATTTTGAGAAAATCTGAAGGAACAATGAGCTCCGAAATACACAGATTTTTATAATAGGAGGATTCTGTTATGTCATTAATGTAATTGAAAATATCTGTAATTTGTTGTTACAGTACTTTTAATTGGTATGAACGATATAATTTCAATTACCCAATTAAGAGGAGGGTGCATGAATATTACTAAATGTTTTGAATGCAGGGAAAATTAATCGTCTACATATACAACTCACTGAAACTTCTACACTTCTCAAAAAAGCTAAAGAGACAGTTATCTTATTCAAATGACTCTACTTTGGCTAGAAATGATGAAATTTGATCAACCAAGCGATCTAAAAAAGACGAATGGCCTCTTAACTGTTTTGAGCATTGTAGTTCGTTTACCTTGACATTGAGAAGAGATGTAACGAGACTTCAAGCCACAATTTAATTCAATTAATTGGCAAATTACACTTGTACAGTAACAGATTAATTAACAAAAACCTCGATAAATCTAAATTTGAAACTTGTGAATTACTTTATAAAAATTTATTGTAATTTTGTCTTTTATTTCATCAACGCGAGTCGGAAAAATTCATACAAAGTTGCATAGACTAGATAATTTTTATAACAAATTTTTCAAGATTTCTCGAGACGTAGGACAAAATCCTGCACTCGGATCAGAGTATCCGCGTCGATTCGAGAAAGTAACACCGTTAACCTCGCCACGATGACAAATACCGACGAGCAATTATCGCGCACGTACGAGACTGCATCCTGGAGTTTAATGACTTCGACAAGCCTTTCCACCTCTAAGGTACAGTCTCCCTCAAAGATTTCCCGAGACAATTTTTTTTTCTCCTCTCAAACTCGGTGTCGTCCATAAAAATTCTTTCGCGAGAATTAACATTCTCGCGAATTCCCCGGCCGCTCGCCGGTACGAAACTCGAAATATTCCGTCTCTTCGTTATCCACGTTGGAGCGCGTTATCTCGACGATGGTCCTCCCAGCGTTCTTTTATCAGCGTCTCCCTCCTCGGCGAATAGCCGGCCCCGTCTAACGGCGATAATTTGTCTCTAAGCGGGACGAGGGAGAGAAATCGAGCGAGCCCCGATAGTCTAACGAGCCTCGCGCCCGATATAGCCGCCGTGTCGTAACTCGATTTATTTATAATAATTCGTTAATAATAAGAGCGGGACGGAATAAAATCGCGGAGGAGAGCGAGCCACCTATTATTACACGCGGCGCGCTCTTTCCCTCGCGTAGGACGAGATACAACGCAAGTACGAGCCGGTGACGTCATTCGGTGCTGTTTAACGAGGCGTCGCGGTTACGTCGGTCTCGTAAAAATGAGCGTACCCGAGCGCCCGCGGGTGTGTCGGCGATCCGATCTCGAGCGCTTATCCTCTCTTCGACTACCGATTGCTTAGTTTTCGTTATCTCGTCGCGTTATTTGTCAGAAGAGCATTCGAGAGATAAACGAGTTCCGTCTTATCGTTCTGGAGCGGACGAAAGGTCCTGAGTAATACCTCTTTAACGAGCCATCCTGTTAATAAGGGTATAATTATTGAAAATTAAAACACTGACTACTAATAAAAATACTGTATTTATTCGAACAATTAATCTAATATGTAATAATAATAATGAAAGATCTTAATTTCAATGATTTAAGAATGAACTTAGTTTATGTTGAAGAATAGTATTAATTACATATAGTTAACATCCTGTTAATTGAGATTTAAAACACTGATTAATAGTAAAAATACTCTATTTATTTGAACAATTAATAGTCACAATAACAGTGAAAATCCTGATTCCAATAATTTAAGAATAAGCTCAGCTTATATTAAAGAATAGTATCATAATAGTATTCTGAGAAATACTTCTGCTTTAACGACCCATCCTGTTAATTACTGGATTCAAAACACTAAGTAATAATAAAAACACTCTATTCATTTCAACAATTAATCTAGTATTTAATGTAAATAATAAAAGTGAAAAATCTTAATTTCAATGATTTAAGAATAAGCTCAGTTTATGTTAAAGAATAATATCAATGATATTCCGTCTTATTGTTCTAGAGAGAACGAAAGGTTCTGAGGAAAACCTCTCCTTTAACGTCTCATCCTGTTAATTATTGAGATTTAAAATACTGACTAACAATAAAAATACACTATTAATTAGAAAAATTAATTTAATATGTAGTGACAATAACAACGAAAAATCCTAATTCCACTGATTCAAGAATAAACTCAGTTTATGTTAAAGAATAGTATCACTCTCGTTCCAAAAGTTTTCCCAGTGCGTAATCGCTGATAATTTCATTGACGGAAGCGCATTAAACGCTGAGCAAATACCAAAAAGTTGTGTAAAGCGGTATCGGCAGGGGTAGGTAATCCGTTGGAAAACAAGACGATATCCCATTCTTCTCACGTTTGTAGCTCGAGAGTCGGTCAGTTCGTCGAAACCCTCTTAATTCGATTACCGCTCGATCTGGCCCTTCTCATAACCACATCCAACACACGAGAGCTCGATTACCCCCTCCCGGTTTCCACTGTCGAGTCTAACTGCCTTTCTATGTACCCGACGCACGAGTTGAACGTTCTTAAAGACGAGCTCGGCGTTGCGGAGAGTCATAAATTTCGCTCCGACTCCGCTTATACGCGTATAAAGATGTCCGATACAGAAAGAAATTTTCACTAGTCCAGCAGTTGCAGTTAAATCATCTAATTTAAAACTAGTAATTACAAAAAGGATAAAATATTAGTATTTTTCATTTTATTCATTTTTATATTGTATACTTTACCATCATTTTTTTTTTCTGAATAAATAGCAGAACTATCAATTTCTTCGAGTGTACTATCAACCGACACAGAAGACCTCAAATCGGTCCGGAACGATTTATCCATCTCTTTGTTGGCGAACGCGGCGTGAAAATTATGCATTTATCGATTTTTCCCGAAGTTCTCGGCTTCACTTTCACCTTATTCCTCTGTTTTTACGATATTTGTCTGGGAAGGTATTTTCCGTTGGAAAACTCGAGTCTACTAAAATGAGACTCTCTTTCTCTCTCTCTCTCTAGTAACTCTTGTATATATAAATATATACACAGGCCCGTGGAACACCTCGGCGAATTTCCTCGCGAGAGGGTTGGCAGGGTGAGACGCGAAGAGACTCTCTCTCCCTCCTTCTCTCTCTCTCTCTCTCTTGCTCGCTCTCTTGGAATCGTGGACCTCCGCGAGGGGTAAAGCAAAGGAGCGGATGGAAGGCGGGCTCGGGGGTGAGTGAGGAGGGTTGAGGGTGAGCGCTAAGTATAGGCGTCCTCGCGACGCCGGCCGTCAATATACCACCCCTAACTAACCCACCCTCCCTCCCTCTCCCTCTCCTTCTCTCGCTAGGAAAAGGGAGCGCTCGCTCTCAAGAGAACGAGAGAACGAGAGAGAGAGAGAGAGAGAGAGAGAGAGAGTCAACCATTTCGCGGCATCCTCGTCTTCGTCGTCGCCGTCGTCGTCGACCTCGCTGTACGCGTGTGCGCGAATAGGTGCGGGCCACGCCGTGCTATCCTATATTGGCGTAGCTTAGTTTAGCTTAGGGGCCCTACTGCGAGGGAGGTAAAAGCGGGACGCCTAGAGAGAGCGAGATAGCGAGCGACAGAGAGAGATAGAGAGAGAAGGATAGGGTGAGAACGCTCTCCGGACGAGAGACGAGGAAGGAGAAAACCGATAGAGGACGAGGCGGGAGAGAAGGATAGCCAGAGGAAGAAGCAGAGAGAGAGAGAGAGAGAGAGAATCTTGGCTGGAGGATCCGCGAGAGGAGGACGGGAGGGCAGACTAGCATAGGGCTGGCGGTAGGACATTGCGGATATATTCGCCTCCATCCAGCGAGCCGGCCTCCTACCGGCACCACCACCAGCGTCTTCTTCACCAACACCATCGAGCCAGACGACGACGAAGAGGCAGCATCCTCTCGGCGTTCTCTCCTGACCATCCTGCGACGTAATCAGCGAGAGAACCACCGCGCCACCACCCCAGCCACCCTCTCTCGTCTACGGAGCGACCCACCACCCTCCTCCTCCTCCTCCCTCCCTCCCCCTTCAGCCCTCCTCGCCCCAGCATTCAACCCTCGCGTCCCATCCTACACACAACTCTCCACCTATACCTACCCTCTCGTCCCACGCTCTGGCATCTCTTACCGGCTGCCGTGGCATGCATCTATCCGGACGTCTATCTACCTATCTATCTCGATGCACTGGGTGTCCGTCCGAAAACTCACCCCCCTCTCCCCGCCCTCCCTCCGTCTGCCATCGAGGTTCGCCTGGTAACGACCCTACGCGCCAGCCATCTCCTATCCTTTTACGTACACGCTGTCTCTACTCGCGAGACTGCGCGAAAGCGTTTTATACGAAACACGTTGCATACACAGCTACGCGTCCGGAAAAATTAGAACGTTTGCGAAGAGTGAATGAAGTTTGACCTTTAAAATTTTTACGAAAAAAGCTCGAGTTTTTGAGTCTAAAGAAATGACTTCGTTTACTTATAATTTATTGTTATGTACTGCTGAAAAAATTAAAGGGACACTCGAATGAATATACCTCAACTAAATATTATTGATATTATAAAATAGGTGATAATTTTAAAGAGGAAGATTCAAGTTTGAAAATTAACACTTTATCGATTGAATTTAATCATATGTTTAGTTGAGATACAATTATTTGAAAATGATAACTGTCTCCTTCACTTTTTAAAGAGTGCATTTAAAATCTGTGTGAATTAGCTCATCTGAAGCTAGAAAACACCTTAATAAAAAAAACTGTTTACATATTATGTATCATACATAAGGCATGATAAAGATTTAATCCAATAAACATTTTTCCGAATACTTTCAGTTTAAAGCACTCTGAAAAAATTCTCACGACCTTTAAAAAATCCCAAATCACACCGATAATAAGCTGTATTAATTCGCAAAGATCGAAAATTCCTCTTTGTACTCCGTTTGCCATTCTACTCGATCACCGATCTCGTTAAACGCTGCGAGTAAACACGGAGAGTTGTTTCGAAAAATGTTTACGACATTTGAGAAGTTTAATGCCGTGTTAAATGGCAGTATTAATTATTTGCAAAGATCAGAACTCGTTTCGCGCGCAATGTCGAATGTTGTGGATAAACATTTATTCCATTCGAAAAATTTGTTCCCCACTGCGACGTGTGTACACACATGTATACGTAATGAGCGCAAACGTGCGCCGATGTATATAAAAATATCGAGACAAAAAGCCGGTAAGAGTTGGGCCAAAATTGCTCCTTCGCTTCTCGCGATGTAGCGGCGTTTATATGGGAAATGAATTCCGTGAGAACGAAAGAGTAGAAGGGGGAGGGGGTCCAAAAATGATTAAGCGCGAGCTCACTCGCGCACTCACCGTAGCGACGATACACGTATCGGTTATTTAGGTCGCGTATATACCGCGTTACCGCGAATTTCGTTCGGCCATCGACTGGCCTGGCCTCTCCGGCTGCCGCGAGCGCGCGCGCACACACACACGCACACACACACGTACACACATACACACGCAAACTCGCGAATCTCTCACACGATCGATCCTCCACTCTCTCGGCCCCGGCGAAATGTAAAAGTCCTATATATAGGGAAAATTTTTATAAAAATCTCGTTATACCTCGCTCGCGATTTTTCCCTCCTCCCTCTCCCTCTCTTTTTTTAATCTCGAATTTACGTCGAGAGGCGATTTTTTTGCGGCCCATCGATAGCGGCAGCTGCGCTCCGCGATTATACATATATATTTGCGCGTTTATATATACATATAGGTATAAATGTATATCTCGCGAGTTTAATATATTCGAAATCGCCTCTTCACCACGGATATATTAATCTCCCGAACGGAGTATTCGCACATGCCTCCCGAAAACGCATGAATAATTAGGAGAGCGGAAGCGAGACGGTCCCACCTCCTCCTCCCGACGACTCTCGGGGTGAATTTATACGCGCGTATTTAACTTTTAAATGCGTATCGAGACGGCCACGTAGGCGCGAGCCTCGCGTCTAAGCGGTATTTCTAATTTCTCGAAAGTCTTCTAACGTCCCACGGCCGCTGGCCCTCCCGACGTATGTAAATCGGGATTTTTATTCGGCCCGCGGAGGCCGACTTTCGCCCGGTGACGATTAACATACCGCGGGATTGTTGTTCCTCTTTTTTTTCCTTATCTCTCTCCTTTCCTCGTACGATCCTCAAAAATTAGACGAGCTCCGAGCGAAGAGGAAAAGATAATGGTATTCACCATGTAGCGTAGTAATCATTACTATACGTTATATGTTATTTTATTTTTCAGTTTTTATAAAAATTAAAATTTGTCTAGATTTAATGTTTTGGTATGTATTTTTTATCGTTAGCAGCAATAAAAAACTTGGTTAAAGAACTGCTTATAAAATTTAAATATAATAAGCTATGTCAATTATCACTTACTCTAATGACTAATATGTTACATGATACTCATAACATAGTAAATATTATCATGAAAATTGTAATAATTACCTTTTCACATAATATCATTTATGAATTTTGTGAAATATGAGATTAATCACTATGTAGATAATGAAATTACTTTTTTCTCTCCGTGTAATTAAAAAATTTGTTTCAAACATCAAATTTTTTTGAACTTTTGGAGTTTTTCAAATATTTTTAAACTCGGTAATTCGAAAGTTATTTTCCTTTTGTATTTTGGTATTTTCCTCCTCTCTTTTCGACTATTTTTTTTCTCTCTCCCTCCCTGGGAGGAGAGACCAAACGAGGAAACTCGTGGCTCGTAAGGAGCCGTGGACGAGCCGTTAGGACGTCTTTGCTTATTTAACGGCGCGAGACACACCGGGCCAAACTTTTCCCTTTAACGAAGAAACTCGCCTCCGTAACGGGACAGTTCGCGGAGAGCGGCGCTCTCCGGCTCGGGCGCGAGTTAAATCCTTGTGTACAAGTGGTTTCACGCGGGACAATACACTCCTCTTTAGTACAATTACGGATTTGGGGTCGAATTACAAACGAGATGCAAATTCCGAAACTCCCGTGGGTGCGATATCTTTGTTCCCGCTGCCTCCCGCTTCCCCTCCCACCGAAGAAAAGCACTTCGGGATAATGGAAATCGAGAGCGAGAGTGACGCGCGGATCGAAAGAACTTTCGCTTCGAGCTTGCCGAATTACCGCAAAAATTTTTTCTTTAACGACCGCGGTGGATGGATCGTTG
>NCVS01002318.1:7491-17924 GCA_003055095.1 Goniozus legneri
CACCCCCACCAAACCGCAGGAAATCCCATGTCGACGTCGAAACGCTCGACAACGAGCAGCCTCGCGCGATATCCAGTTGCGTTTCCGCTTTGCATTTCAAATTCGCGGCACGAATTCCCTCCCTCCCTGACCCGCTCCTCGATCGTAACGCAATATCGATCCCCCCCGTATCGACTCTGGGAAATGTAACTATCGATTCAGTTTCGCGATATATATCGATCGTTCGATTATCGCCGAAATTTCCAAGAGACCGGCGGAAGTGAATTTATGATTTCATTCGACGCGGAACGGTTTTGCGGAATTGCAAATTTTCGTTCTTTGTATTCGTATTGATTTTCGGATATTTATGGATAGTACGGGGCTGGGTATTCGATTTTATCGGAATTGGGGATCCCGGGCAAGGGATTCGAACTCGAAGAGGAATAATTTCGCCGGCTACAGGACGGGAAGAAGCTCGACAGTGTCGTATCGGCAGTTCGGCTAGCCAGGCGTAACAAGAACGCGATAGTTGGCTGCGAGACAAGAGGGTAGCTAGAGCGCGAGCTCTGCGGTCCAGCGGCAATGAATTAATCGCCGTGAACATCGCAGAACCGAAATCCCAGGTCGTGGTCGTGCCGCTGCTCGCTTCTCGTGAGGCGCCCCCCAAGGCTAATACCAGACGACCGCAGGTACCGCGTTCAACCGGTCACGTGACGTTGCCCACCGGCTCTCAAGGAGCCTTGTTCCAGCCACCCGATTTGGAAAATTGCGCATCCTGTGGTACCTAGATCCGGCCACCTTGGCTTCTTTCTTCGAGAACTTCTCCAAAGACAATCTTAGAACCAGATTAAACCCTGTATTCACCCTCAAGATCACAGATCTTGATGTTATCTTCTCCGGAAACCCCTTTAAGGAATAACGCTATAATCCGATCGAAAATTTCTCTCGAAAATAATTTCTAAACGTCCAGGAAACTGTACTATTCAAACCAACTACAGGGGCATTATAGTCTTTACTTCTTTCGTCATTTTTGAAAGATTATAATTTACTAAAAATAATTCAATCGAATTTAACCCATTCGCTGCCAAGCCTAAATTATATGAAGTCATTCCCATTGCCATCTATATTTTAAGTGTTATTGTTTATTTATGTTTGTGGCCACACAAAATTTGCTAATTCAAAAGCCTGCATGTTATAATATATTTGAAGTAGGACGAGTATACTCGTCTTTTGCAGGGTGTCACGCATTGTCAAGACGAGTATACACGTCCTTGGCAGCGATTGGGTTAATAAGTGATCATTTCAAGAAGAAAACTAATAATTTTGAAATGATAACTCGACCAATTGAGTTTGATCGTTCTTAACCAAGACATCCATAGTTGTTTGAAAAGGATAATTGTCTCCTCGAATTTTTTTGAAAAATGTAGTTTTCATTTCGAAAATACATACAGACTCGGTAAAAACTGGAGGAAACATCCCGATGGAGTTACTTTGTCATCGCCCATTGACTGTACATCTGTTTCCAGTACGAAGCGCAGGTGCATCCAAGGAGAGTTCACTACCACGCGCAGTCTGTTAGCGAAACCCCGAAATAAACTCCTGGAGTTCGATTCGACTGCGCGATTCGAAAGTTGCGCCAAGTCGGGATCGGTTTCGTACGGACTATCCAGTGGACTATCCAGTTTCAATTATTCGTCGTTTTTAAACTCCCACGACTCTTCTGGTTACTTTGATTGAATTCGTTGTAAGATTTACATTATTGCATATTTACTCCAGAATTCTCGTGGGTAAAGTTATCAGCTACCCAGAGGACTTTAGGAATTTTTCCGAATATCGTAAAGCTAACAACTTTGGTATGGAAACCACGAAACGTTCTCCAGCGATGAAATTGAAATTTCGACCAAGGCCGCCATTTTAGTTTCGATTTTCACTCTCGCAATGGTCTCTTCTTTTTTTTTCGAGCGACGTTTTATTCTGATGTTTACCCCGTTGTGGTAGGATTCAAAGGAGCGGAGGTATTCTGCAGGATTGAAAGCACAAGATCGCGCGCTCGACCCATTTTCGCGTCCATTCAGTCCACCCTTCGTACGTCCGTCTGGCTTTCCACCCTCCAACCCGTTTCTTCTTCTTGCCGAATAAAAGCATGCGATGCCTTTCCTTATTTTCCAGTCGCTCTTATCGGCTATCTACTCCACTTGCACGCCAGATTCTAATGCAAGCTGTATACGTATACACAAGTTGAGGTTAAACGCTTCGTCCAGTGTTCGGTTTTCGTCAATTATTTCCTTTTTTCAAAAATAGGAATTAAGGTAGAGCCGATCATTGTATCGATAAAGTGGTCGTTTTAAAACTTGAATTTCCCTCTTCAAATTAATCACTTGTTTGTGAGAAATACATTTTTTAGAGGTACATTCGTTTGAAAATGATAAATGTCGCTATTTTTTGAGTAGCATATTTCTATTAGTTATCCACTTTCTAGGAGCATCGATCACGCGAAAACAATAACCTATTCGAAACTCTCTCCCAAAACAATTATACAAAAAAAGAATTAACGTAACGAATGGAATTTCGATCGAACGATAATAGCGAGCCACGAGTGCAATTTCGGTGTGATTCGTATAATTGGGAGAATATATGTGCACGCGTAGAGAATAGCGACAAATTGTAGAAAGCGAACGCGGCGCGCGCTGTTACCGTGTTTTATATGCAAATTAGGCGGCTCGGGGTGGGCGGTAGGCCATTTTTAGGGCGAATCGCGGGGAGCGAGATGGGGCGGTGCGGGTTTCGGTTAATTTGAACGATCTCGCGCGAGCTGGCCCGATCAAATTGGCGGTCAGACGGAACTCTCGTAATTGCGCAAATCCAAACTCGTTAACTATGTACACACGTACGCGCCACCAGGCAAGAAGTATGGGACACCACGGGTGAGCCCGGTAGAGAGAAAAGCCAGAATCGTTTATTAACGTTCGACTAGATTACAGAGGGGCCGTATTTTTCTATTCGGAAATTAAACTCGTCGATGGAAAAAATGAGAGAAATTCGAAAACTCCGCTCGAGTGAAAATGGTGAAACTGTGTAGAGTGGATTAACCGTGGTAGAGAGAGAGAGAGAGAGAGAGAGAGGAGAGGAGAGGAGTGGAAGGAGGAGGCAAAAGGGGTGAAACAAATACGCTGTAAAAAGCATTCCCGTGCTCCTACCGCGGGACGGTTTAAGCCGGAGCTCGCGTCATACTCGCGCTCCCCCGGAATTGAACAACTTTCGCAAAGTCAGTCGGTTGCATATAGCCAGAAAGAGAAAGGGATGGATGTATACGTAGGGAGCAAGAGAGAGACAGAGAGAGGGAGAAAGAGAATACCGGATGTTGGTAGGTGGAGAGAAACGAGACAAGAAGCTTTTCCGGGAAAAGTACTTCCGACGAAAGCAGAAAACTCGCTCGGGATGTTTTGCCGTGCGTCTCGCGTGCCGTTTCGGTCGCTGAAAACGCCCAGAGAGGAGAGAAAGAGAGAGAGGGAGAGAGAGAGAGAGAGAGAGCCTTGCTCGAGAGGCGCGCGCCGCGAAAACAGCGACAGGGCTACCCCCTCGACGTTTCGCAACTTTCGACGCGCCATACGAGGCCAGATGTACGAAAAAAGAATATAAAAAAAGGAGAAAAAAACAGGAAGACGAATGGACGGAAATGAGCGTCGTCCGCGTCTCGCTAAGGGGATAGAATTTTCCCTTACTCGCGGAACCATTGTGTAGGCATCTGTCGAGAAACTTTATCACTTCCGGTTACGCTATTCGGCAATTGGTATCGCTCGAATTATCAGTCGTGTTTCGCGGAGCATGAAAACCTCACTTTCCGAGTCAGAAAATCACATCGGCTTTTTGTCCGAATTTGAAAGCTTTATTAGTCGCATTGTCTGTTATTTGTACTCGAATTTGTGTGTGAAAAGATTTAAAAGCAAGACTGATACTAATAGGGTGAAATGAAAAAATGGAGTAAATCAGCAACGCAATGAAACAAAATACGAGAAAATCGATCAAATTTTTCGACTCGGAGGTTTTCAGAGGGTCCTTTCTTCGCAGTTCTAATTATCGATGAAACAAAATTCCTCCTCAAATAGCAAATTCCTCATCGGACAGACCGGATGACAGATTCCAGAAAAACAATCCTCGTAGGAGCAGGAGAGATAGAGGAGAGGGACCGGAAGTTCGGACGATCACGGGACGAAAAACCCGATGGAGACAAATAGCACAGAACTCGATGGAATCCGCGAACGATCTGGGTCGGTGGTACGCAAACAAATCGCCGTGAGAAACGACCGTATCAGCGTGCTAAATGTAGCAATTCGACGGAACAATGGAGTTGGAAATTGCGAACTCGGCAAAAAACAAATGCCGTGGGATTGCTCGCGCGCGAACGAGCGAGAGATAGAAAGAGAGAAAGTGGGAGAGAGAAAGACGGAGAGATAGATAGGGGAAGAAAAAAAAGAGAGCGAGAAAGGGAGGATTCTATAATTAGTAATATAACCTGAATTTGCAATCGTCGGTCGACCCAATTAAATATTTAACCGTTCACGGCTAAATATTCACGCGGATTTTCGATTGGCGTTTCGAAATCGCAATTTAGCTTCGATCGGCCAATCCTCCCCTCTCGTTTCAATACGCGGCCTGCTCTCACCACGCGCCGGATTTGTATAATTCAAACTGCCCGGAATATTCATCGAACCGCGCCCAGTTCGTTTTGATCCCTCTATACCGAACTATTCCAACCGTTTTCTCTTATCCCGTACGCATACATTATTGTCGTATTTCTTAACTATGGAGAAGCCAGAGGGAGAGAGAGGGAAAGGATGCAACGACGGGATCGAAGGTACATTTTCACAGACGATAAACCCACCGCGAATTTATTCGCCATTCTCGAGCGTCCCGCACGCGCCATTTGATATTCCTCGAACCACGTGCCGTTAAACTTCTCGCACTGGCCAGCAGCGTGTCTTACCGATAAGCCCCGCAAGCTCTTTAAAAAAAAAAATATGCCCGCAGACGAATAAATCGCTTATGTACGGGAAATTGCAGTTCGGTGGCCTCGGATCGAATAACGAAGAAGAATTCGCAAGAAAAAATTCATAATTTTTTACCCGCAAGCGGTGTCGGCACGCCTCGTGACGTATGCTGATTACGTACCTGTAAAAAAAAGAACGTTATTTATTCAATTCCGCGCTCTCGCAAAAAAGTCGTATTTACATTTGACGTTGCGCGAAAATAAAATGAAAAAAATGTGAATACGCGGGGGTGCACGGGAGGAGAAAATTTTCGCGTTGGACGTACGGGACCGAGCACGTGTATTTGCGGAAGCGATAAAAACAATTATTTTCGGATCGGGCGATGCGCCATATTTCTCGCTCGCGGGTAAGCTGATTCGAAAATCGCTCGGGGAGAGAGAGAGAGAGAGAGGAGGAGGAGGGGAGGGGGAGGCGCGTTATTTTAATATCAACGCACTCGCGAGAAAGAGAATGAACTGTCGACAAACGGAACGAGAAGAGGCGGAGAGGGAAGAGGGATGAAAAAAGTTGCATCGGGACAGGCGATTAATCGCGAGCCGGTACGTGAGTCCCTCGAGCGCGAGTCGCGACGCCGCGGAGGTTCCTTCGCGTCCCGTTAATATTTCACAGTTAGCCCAACTATATCACAAGAGAGAGAGAGAGAGAGAGAAGGAGAGAAATGCGGCTGGGAAATTATTGCACCTCTCGTCGAACCCGCTGGCGATATTTTTTAGCGAGCACACGCGCCATCACCCAAGAATATTTCAGGGACGATTCGACGAGGCGCGAGATCCGCGATCGAGGCGTGTCTGCCCTCCAGCCAGAGACCGCGGGGACAATACTCCGACGTTATAACGCGACTCGCGTATTTACACGGCTCTGCAAATGCTGCTGCGTTCGCGCGAATAAACACTATTGTACAAGGTGTCTCGTTTTGGAAGCTCGACTTTTCGGAAAAATCGAACTCAATTCCGCTTTGAAAAATGAAAATATTCCAAAATGGGTAATTCGGTTCCCATATTCTCAAATATGAATTAAAAAAATCAATACAAATTTCGTTCCATAATATTTATTTTTTATTCAACTGTTTTATTCGAAGCTTTCGGATCTGTAAAACTAATATCGTCAGGGGTGGGTATCTCGATTGAAAGATGAGTACCGTCATGTTTCGTTATTTCCAATTGACCTATACTACTCAAAAAATTTAAGGGGACCCTCGTTATTCTTAAATGACTGAAAATCATCAAATAAGACAAATGACTATTTTAAAAATGAAGATTCAAGTCTCATCATTTTTAGCAGATATAATTCATGAATAATCACTGTATCCTTAATTGTTTTGAGGAGTATAAAATAATGATAGTTCATTCGACTGCTTGATTCGCATCCAGTTGATTCGAAACTAATGAATAATGTACATCAGAATCGAGACATTCGGGCCACCCTATATATCATCGCAGTGGCTCACAGCCTACGAGGTCACGTGACGAGCCATCCCTACATCGGGTTGGGGCCTAGGCTAAAGTGTAAACTATTATAATTATCTCGAAACCGCACGCTGTCATTTCGAGCGTGTCGCGTTATGCCTCGTTACGCGCATATACGCAACACACACAACCAACAACGTCAGGTGGCCGATGTTGTTTCGGTAAACAACGGACGAGATGGAAACTCCGCTCCGCGTTCATCATTTTTCTCGTTAATTACAAAAAGCGAACAATTTTCCAACCTATACTGTATTAACGAATCGCTCCAAGTTTGTGCGATCGTTCTCGCCGGAGATTAATTTAATAAGGAAAATTTCTTTCCGCTTCTCTCGAGTGTCTCGAAGCTGTAATTAAAAAAAAAGCGGGGGGAGGGGGGAGAGAAAGAGAGAGAGAGAGAGAAAAAAAAATTACGAGAAGGGCTCGAACACGAAATTACATTTTCTTAATATAAAATCGATTCGGGGTGCGATACGGCCCGAGCGCAGGCAAAACACGTAACGCAAGCTGGTATTTCTCGTTTACGCTCTACTCTGCGATATACAACGGGCGCTATATCCGATAGGAACAATTCGCCGCGACAATTACGACAGAATTATCTGAAACGTTATCCGGCCTGTTGGAATTGTCCGTGGAGGTTCGCGCAGCGGAATGGACTCTGCGAGAGATAACAGAAGAACGCGCCACCGAGATCCCGTATGATCCCACCCCTCTTGTAATTCTCATTTTTTTCCCCCGCCCGTCCTACTTTTTGTCTCACCTCCCATTCTTCCCGGCTTTATTACGAGCGAGGCACACGAAGGCGATATTTTCCTTATTCCGTGTTACTCTCTTTTTCCCGCCCGATCGTTAAATTCTCGTATCTATTGGCGCGTGCAAAACCATTCGCCTTCCTCTCTCTCTCTCTCTCTCTCTCTCTCTCTCTCTACTTGGTTATCTTATCTCTCCGTCCGAATTTACGCCGCTCGTGCAACTCCCTACGGAAAATTTCGAATCGGCTGAAAAAGTGTCGGACGACCGTTTCTAGATTTTTGCCAAATTCCGTCCACTATTTTGCAATAATGGGGGTAACACTTCACAACTATTCGCGGACTGTTTCGTATGCGGCTTTGGTTACCAGCGTTGCCCTAAGTACAGTTGCCTAACTTATATTGAAGATGTTTCGAAGCTTTTGAGTTCGGATTGCTGTGCGGGCCGCGTTACCTCGTACGGTCGTTTCCTACGTATACATGTATATAATACGTACGTATATACTAGCCTATATATAAGGAAACCGAGTGTACGCAAATATACGAGAAACGCGTACGTGGCTCTGTGTCAACCCGCCGCGTCGATGGTTGTGTGCGTGAGTGCACTTGTATGGATTTGTGTAGACTCGCGCGCAAGAAACGGAAGCGCAACACTATATGCCGAGCCAAGTTTCGTACGCGACGGGGCTTTCGAGGAGGCGACCGAGTCAAACTCGTTGACGCGAGATGCGACTGCGAATTTCGTACTCGTACCTGTTATCGCGAAAATATTTTTCATTTTTCTCTTTCGTGGCGGAAATTTTTTTCCACCGGATTCAAGACCAATCCCGATTTGAAAATCGGTGAAAACGCAAACGTTATATCGGCTGCGCGGTGAAATGATGGACTTGATTCAACACGATTCAATCAGTTGTCTACAGAGGTCCACATATAATTTCATGTTGGAATTTAACCACGTTGTGCTATTCAATTTTTTACATAGGTAATAAATCACGTGTCAAATTTACATTTTCAAATTATGACTATGTAAAAATAGACTTTATGTATGAAATTGTACAATGAAATATTAAAATGACATACATATAATCATGTTAATATTAACTTGTACATTAATTGATTGTACATTATCAATTTTTGTAAAAAATATGTAATTCGTAAAAGAAAATAGTACAATTAAATTATTGTTTCCATTAAATAATCAACATAAAAGTTTTGATAACACATTACAGATCTTCTTCTACCGTGCAATACTCGATCTGCGAAAATATTAGGTTTCAAATCAGCCGTTCGATTTTTTTATCTCGAAGAATAGCGGAGCGAACACGATGTAGCTCGTAGATCCAGTTCTGATGGTTCGCTCTCTCGGGTAATCGCAACGTACGATGGCGCATCGCGAGCGGGGAAATCGACGTATAAAAGCGCGAAGAGCGAAGATTTATCGACGCCAGGCGTTTATTAATAGCGTAACGGTCCCGTCCGTTGTCTCGTGCAATATCGGCACCGGTATAGGAGATCTCGTACGCGCGCGTGCGCGCGAAAAAGCGATTTTTCATTACGGTGAAGAGAATCTCGCTCGTTGCCCTCGCGCACCTGTCGCTCTCGCAGTCTTCCCTCCCTAGCGATAGAAAAATCCGATTACCGGCGAAAAGAAACGGTATCGCCCGGATGAAGAGAATCAACTATCGCGTATATGAATTCTTCAGTCTGGGATCGACATCTTTCCGAATAATCTTGGAAGCGTATCTGTATTATCTCTCGATGATCTACGGTAAACTCGGAAGAAGCTCAAGCCGAGTACTTATTTCATATTATTTTTTCGAAACATTCATTTTTTCGGATTTTTAATGTTCGATATATTTGAAAATATTCATGAAATTCGAAAAATTCTCTTGGGTGATCGCAATTTGCAACAATAATTACTCTCAATCGATATTGAAGAGGAAAATGCTCCGATAACTGGCTGGAATTTCTATCGAGAGAGCCGAAATTTCGACATCAGCCCGGTCACGAGTTTCAATTCGCGAGAAATGCGATATTTTTGGAACGCTCTTCGAAGGCAATATCGTTCGGTCCAGGAGCATCGTATATGACAGTGAAACGAAATTGAAAAATCGCCAGGTCAGGTCGACGCACGACGAATCGCTCTGGCTCCTAATTCGGCCGGCTCGTAAAGAAAAATCCGACTCTCTTGGCAGAATCGAGATGGTTTAGGAGCCACTTCCGGTAGAGAGGCTCTCGCGAAGATAGCAGAGGGAGGGATCACCCCCCGAGAATACGGCACGAAGCACTACCAGAATACACATCGAAACGAAATTCGTACAGCTCCTCGATCGCATTCGCGAATACGAAATCGCCCCCGATATATTTTCATACCCCGGAAAAATTCTCTTCGAATACAAAATTCGGACTTGCGCGCGGAATATTTTCCCTACGAGGAGCTCGAAAATTACCGAATATTTTCCGACCTTGAAAAGAATATCGACCTCGAGGACCGGCACGGAATATAATTCCTCTCTTCGGAAGCCCGAATTTCGGACTCCTCGCGGTACAGCAGCCTGGGAATATCAAGTTCGTGCAATCAGAGAACGAGCGAGAGTATATAGGAGGCATAAATCCCGTGAGCGAGTTCTCCGGGTGGTGTCGGGCCGAGTAACTCACGATTTCGATTCCCTCGGAATCGAATCGAGGCGAGCTCGTAGGTGACCTGTCGTTTCACCCTCTCCTACCGTTCTCCTTGTATCCGGAGCAGGCGAAAGGCGAGGGAATGTCTGCTAATCCTTTACAGGGAATTCGAGTGATAAATTCCGTAAATCCCTGTTCAAGCGCCTCCCCCTTCGGCAACGAGACCCGTCTTCCACCTCTCTCTCTCGCCATTACCGGCTTCCTATTCTCCGATTCTCGTCGCTCCATATCAACTACCTCCAACCCTCTTCGGTTTCCCCCCACCCACCATCGACGATTTCCAGAACCTCACTCACACCTTCGTCCGTTCGCGAACTCGAGGAAAAGTAGTAAACTGCGATTATAAAGACTTTTCCGCGGCTCTCCGTTCTACACTTTAACTCTCTCTCTCTCTCTCTCTCTCTCTCTCTCTTTCTCTCCCATTCTTTCTTCGAAAAAGCGTTTAGTTGCGAGAGATGCCACTGGACTAAGATGGGGTGCGGTATGATACTTTCTCCCTGCAATAATCCATC
>NCVS01002318.1:25489-37512 GCA_003055095.1 Goniozus legneri
CTACTCCCTCGCCCCATCCCCACTCGCGCGCACTCTAATTCGTGTACAGCTGGTGCACGTCCCCGCGGTACCGTCGTATTATTATGTGGCGCGACTACGAGTATAGTTAGACTGCCATTATAGTTTAGGCTGCGGAGAACGCGCCCGTGAACGCGCCTCAGTCACCCCGCCTAGCCCTTCGCCTAGCACGCCCGACGTAATACGCCGACGTATCGGGAGTCTCGCGAAATATCGAATTGACATTACCCACCACGTCAATTCGGATAACGCGAGCCAAGTTTGCGTAGACGTACGAGAATTGGCCGGGAAGTACTCCGGAGTTTGCGTCTGAAGATGGAGGTGAAAATTATCCGCCGACGCGTCCTTTGATCGTTCCAATTCTACCTCCCGAGGGGCCCGAGGAGAACCCTGAAGAATTCCGGAATGACCTATCCGGGCCATTATATTTTTCTTTCGCGTGGAAAATCGAAAGAGCAAACTGAGAAGAGAACGGCGTATAATCTGCATGACATTACGCAAATTATTTCGCACTCTCGTATGTACGCAATTATTCGCATTTCCATTTCCCATGCAGCGCGCACTAGCCGAGATCGCGAGTGAATCGAACGTTGAAATATGTAGTTGGTTATCTGTACATTTTCGCGTGGGAGGAACGAATCAAAATTGAGACTGAAATAATTCGAGATTAACAAATCCAGTTGTATACGAAAAGCCTTTTCAGGTTCATCTATCGAAGTCTACTCTCGTGGACAATGCCGAGGAAAGCTATTTTGCACTTGAGAAACTCATCTCGTTGAGTTTGCGAAAGCGCCATCTTGATTTCGAGAAGGGTACCATCCAATTCCGAGCCAATAGCCGTCCACGGCATTCGCCTTTGTCTTATAATAATTATTTAATGGCGAGAAAGTAGTCGAATGAAATTAACAAACTATTGGAAGTAATTAGATCCGCGGAAGGGGCTAAATTAAATGGTTCGCGCCCGACGAGCTATTTAAATGCTTATCCCTTCTCTCTTTTCTCCCTCTCCTCCCTCCGCGCTTTCTGCAAAGTCGACTCTTTCCTCTTCTTCACCCTTTCTTCCGCGACCCCCAGCCTCTTCTTCGGTTCAGTTCGCACTTCTCGAGTCTCTTTTTAGCTCGGGCGTCGACGGTAAAAGACTCGAGGGCTAATTATTCCGACAACTATTCCAAACTTTATGTCTGTCGATCGGCACCTTCGTCGCCTATCTCTCTGTCTCTCTCTCTCTCTCTCTCTCTCTCTCGCTTCAGCCTTTCGTTCTTTAATTTTTGTCCCAGCTTGAGTTTGAAGGATTTAAGTCAAGAGAGGAATCCGATAGGTAGATTTTTATCTGGACCGTCGAAATCGCGCGAGATTACAGCTCGTTACGCCTAATGCGTTCCCGAGGAGTAAAACGAGAAGCGAAAAACCGATCGAGATTTTCCTGGAAGGAGATAGATTTCAACCAGTCCGATGTCAGACTAGTTTTTCTCTATCCGATTTCGAGCCTGAAATCGACTACAACGGAAACGTCCAGCTCAAACGGAAACACACAAAGAATGGAGCGTACACAAGCCGCGTCAGTGGTAATGAAATTTTAATCACGCGAGGCAAACTAGTCTTCCTCTCTCTCCTGTCCGTGCGACCGTGCTACCACCAAAACAAAATAGACGAGAAATAGTGAGAGAGAGAGAGAGAGAGAGGGGGATGAGAGATAAAAGGAGGAAGGATTTGGTGGTGAGGGTAAAAAGCTCGAGTTCTCGTGCGGTCGGCTTGTGACAATCAGAGTGCGGCCGGTCGTCGAGATCAAAGCGTTCCCGTCGCGCGGCTGCTCAAGAAGAGGAGAAAGTGGGGCTAGGAGGGGGAACACGTCACGGAACGTACGCGCGTGTGCGGCTAACGCAATGAAGCCACCCGCGACGACGGGAAATGGGTTCGAGTTTGCGTTATAATTCTCTCCGTGGATGGACGTTGTTACCTGTCTTTCGTGCTACGTGTGTACAGGGTGTCGCGAAACAACCGCACGTCCTTCAACTGCTATAACGCCCACGAAATTTCAAGCGCAATTGTGTCTCAATTTTTCTCGACGACGACAAGTAATTAAGGAGACAGTCGTAATTTTCAAACAGTTATAATTGGAGTAAAAAAGGTTACATCGAATCGAGCAGGCGATCGTGTGAAAAACGAAGATTCGAGCTTTAAAATGATCACATGACCGATGGAATTTAATCATTCTTAGTCGTTTGGAAAAGTTAACTGTCCCCTTAATTTTTTTTTTGGAGTGTGTAGTTTGTAACTCTGTGGATCCGTTTTTTATCATTTACGTAATTAAAGTTATACAAACAATCAGACACTCTCGAAAACGAGGAGCAATCGATAATAAGGAGTCATGAAAAATTCCGATTAGGAAAGTTTCCAAAGGGGACAAATAGCTGGGAAGAATTTATTTTACAGATGCGGAAAATCGAGGAGGAGTTTGCTCCGTCCAGCAGACAGAATCACTGAGTGGACGATTCGAGCGAAACGACAAATGTGGATGGCGCGTCGACTGGTAGCTAAAAGGGGGAGGTACGAAGGGATGGAACGTCGCTGGTGGTGGGTCTAACTCGAGAACATGGAGCTTCGAAGCTCAGAGGCATGGAAACGAGGGAAGTTTCGTCGGGTACGTTTCTCTCTCTCTCTCTCTCTCTCTCTCTCTCGTTCTCTCCTGCTTCGCAGAGTACACCGTGCCTTACAAAGCTGTCGGATGGCGGCAATGGCGGACGTGGGATGAGGGTAGATGGTGCACCGGTAAGGCAGGAAATTACGTCTCCGGACGTCCGTTCGTTCGGCTTCAGAACCTCTCTCTCTCTCTCTCTCTCTCACACACACTCTCACCCACACAATCTCTCCTGGCGAGACGAGAAAGATTCCCTCATTCCTCGTCGGACAGAAAACGAGGACGCAAAATAGGAAAAGAAGGCAAGGCCCGAATTCGCCGATCGGGAAAAGGGGTCAAGAGAGCCGCCCGGCTGACTGTTGCTACTCTTCAGGGTTGATTTTTCCTTCGTCCTCTCTGCACACTCGTTCTTCACGCTGGGAAATCGCACGTTTCTCACTTTCCCTTTCTATATATCTCTATCTCTCTTTTCTTTTTCTAGAAAAAAAATTTTCACCGGGAACTCCTCGACGATTTTCACCGTCGCGCTGTAATCGGGAAATCTCACGGTTTCGAGACGCAATTATCTAAAGTGGGCGAATCTCGGCGATATTCGCTGCCGGTGGCTGCGGAACGGGATTGAACGCGGTCGAGGCGAGAATCGAGGTAAAATCGACTCGTACGCGACTTTCGAGAATGACCGAGTCGATTAGGCAGGGAGACACTTCCACCGAGAATCGACTATCGCTGAAGTGCTTTCGCGGAAACCGCGTTTACTCGCGCGTCTCGTTATCCGCCGTGATTTAACGATATCGGCGCCGAGGATTCCACTATTTTTCTTAGACAATTTTCTCGGAGCGTCGGAAATAAAAAGACCCGCCAACGAATTTCAAACGAAGAATTTCGTCTGAAAATTTTTTCGGAACCTCTGAAAAAATTCGCCCGCAAACAGTTTCGGGTAACAAAATTTTTAAAAGAGAGCGAAAAAAATGCCACTTGAAATTTTCGGTCCGAATTTCCTCTCTTTTTTTTCCGACCGTAGAACAAAATGCAAATATGAAAAGGTACGAGAGAGCAAACATAAACGTGACTCCTGGGAGGTGTTCAGTGTCACGAATTCGCAAACAATCGACGGATACGGTTACGAGCTTTGAAAAAATCTACGCAACACAGTGCAAAAAGGGAGAGAAAGGGAGAGGTAGCGAATGGACGTTCGGGCGTAAAAGCTACGGAAACATGAGAGAGAGAGAGAGAGAGAGAGAGAGAGAAAGAGAGAGCGAGAGCGAGAGAGAAAATCGTGTAAACGAGAATCGGTATTGCGTTTTCTTTGTCTATGGCGAGGGCGGGAGGGGGAAGTGGGTTTCTTTGCCATGTGCGAATGGGAATTTCAATAGATTTGGAGTGTCCCTTTGCGACTGAGCTCATCGGCCTTTTTCCCAACGATATTTCAATTCCTTTCACTCTCTCCCTCTCTCCGAACTAGAACTCCATCTTTCTCCAACGGATATCACGACAGTTTCGTAGATCGAGAGAACGCAACGCGCGAGGAAGTTTCGCGATCGTGATTACGAGATCCTCTCTCCCTATTCTCTGCTCCTCCTCTTTTTTTACGATATCACAGGCCAGGCACTCGGAGCGGAGCGAGTGTCAGCGATTCGTGCTCGCTCACGACGCGCGACGTCGTGTGTTATCGCTGAAATAACAGGAAAATTTTCAGCTCGCGACGCGCGAGCGCGTAAAAGGGAGCGAGAACGAGCTTCCCTTCTTCGTAACCCGCCCCAAGGAGGAATATAAAATCAGCACGTAATACCCGGAGGCAATTTTTTTTTTAACACCCATGAAGCCCTCCCCCCTCTCTCTCTCTCTCTCTCTCACTCGTGCGAGAGAGTAAGAATTTTTTTACTCGCTGCGTTCGGAATAAAATTCTCTCGTCGGGTTCTCACCTTGGATTACCACGAAGAGCGGCGTGGTGCAGGGCGTTGAATCCGTTGTTGTTCGTCAGGGTGATGTCCGCGGCGTGATCCAGGAGTAGCGCCAGCATATCGTCACGTTTTTTCGAGATGGCATCGTGAAGCGGCGTGTCGCCCTCGGAGTCCTGTAAACGAACGCACACGTCTCGTCAGAGTGTCCATAAATTATTGCATAAAATAAACGGATTCAACGGGGGCGCAAATTATCGCTACGGCTTATCTCACGCGTCTGACTATAAACAGTTTAGAGGAAATTTCGAGCGGATCGATTCGCTCGTCTCTCTCCCTCTTTCTTTCTCTCTCTCGTGCATAAGCCGAGCCAGAAGCCAGTGTAAATCCAGAGACCGGACGATAAAACGTACGGAAACAGCGGCCATCCATTCATGGCAAACAACGCGCTAGTTCGCATTAGGCGAGGAAAACAAACAAATAGCCGAGCGGATCCGGTCGTTCGTATAACGCGAAGAGGAGCGGGAGGAGAGAGAGAGAGAGAGAGAGAGAGGGAGAGAGGAAGGGGCCCAAGAGCGAGGTATAATCACCGCGACTCGCACGGTCTACACTCCCAGCTTGTATAACTAGCGAAATTTCCAGTCACCAGCGGCGCCGCGCGAAGCACCAACTACTACTGGATTTAATAAAACGATTTATCGACTGCGCCGGAGATGAAATTTCGCTCTCGCACGATAAACAAGATTTCTCGATCAAATTTAATTTCGTTACTCGTCCTCTCTCCCTTAACCTCTTTAGCGTACACGCCGGACCGAAATAGAGAAGCGGAGAGGCATGAAGAGAGGGATGAACTCGCCAGGAAAAATACACTCCTTTCGAATATCGGAATAACGAGCGCACTCGTAAAGGGATCAAATTGCCCCGGAAATTACCGCCAGCGAAAATACAACTCCGGCGCGATCAAACTTCAAATGGAAATTACAGAAAAACATGGGAAAATTCACTTTCGCTTTGAAATTGAGGAAAATTTTTGGAAAAATCGTCCGAGAAAGAGAGCTCAAAAGAATTCCGATTCGGTAGCGGGATTACTCATTGTCAGCACGGACCAAGTAACTCGTCGATTAAAACGAATGAACATTCGACTAGGCGTTCTCGCTTGTGTTCGCGTAAATAATAGGCATCGGGCGCAGATACTTTATGGGATCAGTCGGAAAAATCCTTTTGTATAACTCCAATAACCGTGGGGGATAAATCTGCCAGACGCTGTCGAGAACCGCCGGCGCTATCTCGCGCTATAAATGCTGCCCATACGTCACGTCTCGCTCGTAGGTGAAAGCGAGAGAGCGAGAGAAAGAAAAGGGGGGAGGGAGTGAGTTAAAAGATGGTGAGGTCGGCCAGAAACGCGGAGAATGAAAAAGAAAGAAAAGGAAAGGAGGAACGAAGATGGAAGGATTACACGAAAGGAAACATTTTTCGAATCGAGAATAAAATAATCTTATTTACCAAGCATTGGATAGAAATTACCGCATCGGTAATTAAAATTCGTTCAACAAGTGTCGCAAATTGGAAAAAATTAACCATTCTAGGTTTCAATTGGCCGGAATTTAACGAACGACAGCCTCAGGTGTCATCAGAATAACTTCTGTTGACATTAATCTCAGACCGCTCTTTTCCTTCATACTTGGCCCAAGCCAATTCACGAGGTATTCCACGGGATCGTTATTCGAACTGATAAATCGACCGCGATCGGGCGTTCCAATCTTTCAATTTTCACCAAATTTTCCTTTAGAAAGGAAAGAATTTCAAATCTTCCTTTACTTTACTTCGCAATGTTATTCTTAACTGAAATTTAAATCGATAATCTCAATTAACTTTTGTACAATTAATATTTCGATAAAATAATTATTAAATCGAAACCAAAAGAGTAAAATAAAAGCTCGAAATCTCATTCGACAAAACATATCGCTCGTTACGTCGAACAAACGATAGGGCCATTGGAGAGATCGGAAGTAGAGCCGAATCCATATATTCCGGCCGGATCGTTGGAATTTGTGGGGGGTGGGGAGAGACAACAACAGCAACAAACGGCGAATCGCGTAGCGCGAGACGGAAGTGTAGATGACAATCAGCGACTCTGGAATGGCAAAGGGAACGAGAACGAGCGAGCCGGATAGATAGATAGATAGATAGAGCGAGAAAGGATGGGTAGTCGGTACTGATTGCACCGCAAATATTGACGCGGCTAATTCACGAGCGGCGCGTTGGTGGCGCGCGTTTGTCCCGCATCGAAGGTGACGAGCTCACGGAAAGGAGGAGGGGCTAATGAGGGGTTTAAGACGGCAAAACCCCGATGCCAACTAACCGTGGATAAAGCTCCACCCAAAAAGGATCTTCTTACCTCGGGTAACACGTAGAATCGATTTCCGCATAGCAAAGTTTAGAAGAATCGAAGCAAGAGCGTTCATACGGGGTGTTCGGACTGATTCGATTATTTGACGTTAATCTTGACGAACAGCGTCCTAAGACTGTCTTATTTGAAAACTAAAATTATAAGTAGCGAAGCACGAAAAAGAATTCCTAAATGGATCAGAAAAAAAATCCAAAGTGATCTCTTACACAAATTCAAAAATTCTACAGTAAATCAAACAAAATTAATATACTCTTCAGACGATTTTAGATAACTTTAGAGAAAACTTTGAAGAAATTGATCGATCGATCTCTCAGGGTGAAAGTAGAACACCCGGTACATAGGCTATCGTATAACGAGGGTCTGAACGCAGGCTAAGCGGTCAAATCAACTCGCTAACGAGCCGTCACCCGATTGTCGCTCGCATTTACATCGGCAATTAAGAGAAGAACCGGGCAAGAATTTCGTTTCAACTCTTTGATTTTCGAGGGTGATGCGGGATCACGAGGATAATAGAATCGCTCGGACGAGAGGATAGAGGGTAAGACGTTACACTCGCCAGCGTCGTTACTCATCCCCAGTGAGCTTTCTATACAGTTGGGATAATGCGAATTCGCTTGATTGCGAGTCGTCCGACCGTTTCACCCTCTTTCTTTCTCTTTCTCTCTCTCTCTCTCTCTCTCTCTCTCTCTCTCTCTCTCTCTCTCTCTCTCTCTCTCTCTCTCTCTCTCTTTCGTCTTCTCGTTTGCAGTTTTCGCTCCTCGCTGTACCTCCTTTTTTTCCACCCCGAAAGACGCTCGTGAGTGGCCCAAAGAACGCGAGCTGAGTGCCAACGAGGATTCGTTACCTCCCGATGTATATTCCAGCTCGGTTGCTGATTTTTCTTATTTATACCTTAGCCAGCGATCTTTTTTTCAATTCTACCTCAGGGCATTCGTACGTTGTTATTTTTTACCAAAAATGGTTGTGTACAACTGGTGTGAAAAATTAAGAAATCCAAATCAGATAAAGCTTGCCACGCCAGCTGTAAGCTAGCGCAGTGGACTTTATGTGTGTTGATTTGACTTGTAAATAATTTACGCATGTTACTTTTCATAGCAAATACATAAAGATGCACTTTTTGCCATTTTCAAATGAATATTTAGCTTTTGTTTCCAGCATAGGAGAAAAATATTCTATTATTATAACGTGAGAAGCTGGTATTTTGGAATCTTTTCGCAACGAGGGTTAACTCCTACCAAGAACGCATTTTAAACGTTGATAAGCGGTAACGTCAATCCGGTCGAGTTTACCTGCTACCCTTCCGGACGTTTATATATTCCGACATTCATCATTAGCCGCGATAATTTATGCCGGACGGCACGAAATGGGCGCGGGCGCAACCGCGCTAATTAATATAAATTGCCGCCGACGGGGATTATACGGAGCGCTCGTGTGACGCTATTCATTGTGTAGTTAACGAATCGCCCCGAAAGCCGATTAAATTCGGCAGAGCGGGCGCACCGATCGGCCGCGAAAGCTCGAATTCCGGCACGATAGCGCGCCGATCCTGTTATACGCCAACCCCGAATCACGTTACACACCTCGCCTATTAATTTTTCTATTGGCAAAACTGTCTAGATCGGCAGCTAGTCGACCCGTCATTCAGATTCAGATTTTCCAGATCGCTTTCAGCGAGAACGATTCAGTCGCTTTATGACGAGCGGGTATAACCAAGCTGAGCTGGCGAAACTCTGAAAAGGTTGTACCGCGAAGGGTATAAAAGAGAGAGAAAGAGAGGTGGGGATACGGCACGAGGCATCGGAGAAGGAAAAAAAAATTCAAGGCACTAGAATCCAATATAGCCGAGCGTTAAACCGGGCTCGAAGTAAAATGAGAAACGTATAGCGGGAATAAAGCGAAACGGAGGGAGTAGAAAAGGCTCTTTCGCCTCCTGGCGTGAGGTCAGCGCGAGTCTTCGGTTATCAGAGCGATCGTGGTCGGCGTAAAAAGGAGCGAGCGAACTCCGGCAATAACCGACACAGAGTGACGGGAGGAAAAAGGAAAGACCGCGATGGTTAGCGGGGCTGCGTAATTCGACAGAGCCCACACCTCGCGTTAACCGTGGAACCTGGTAGGGATGAAATTTAATTTGCCGAGGTGAAATTGCGGCCAGCGACCCATATACATGTGTACGTCTGTGTGGAGTTCGGTACGGACGGAGCAGGACCGGCGGAGTTAAAGTCTGTGACCGGAAGGCCACGCGAGTTGGGGAGGAAGCAGTCGGCATTCGCAACAATAACTTCGGAAAACCGATACGAGGATGCGAGGAAAGAGTGAGAGAGCTGGAGATATAGTTGAAAGGTGAGTCGTGCGGCCGACCACGAACGCTTTGCTTTCAGCTAACCACGCTCTAACCGGCCACGCGGAAAGCCTCCGGGTCCTCGCAGCCCGTCCTTGAGAAGACCGATGCCGTACAGTCGTCATGGATACCGGACAAGACGAGAACACGCCGAATGAGTATTTCTGCCTTTCTCGTTTCGTATGAGTATCCTATGTTTTAGCTGAGCAAGAATTTTTTATAGCTTAAATCGACTCGAAATTAATCAAGATGTAGTTTAAGGATGTTCATACACTATACTAGAGTTAAATAACTAGTAACTTTTTTTTCGAATTGATTTGAGGTTCAAAAAGAGTTTATAGAACATACGATTAACCTTACGGCGATTTATAAACTTTTTATGTATAAAATTTTTAATAAAGAATAAGTGTGTAATACAACGCGTCCATTCATAAAAATAAAAAGTGCCACTTACTATCAAGCCTTATGCATAAACAAATCGTTTCTTGATAGATCGTTTTGTGCGCGAAAATTTTAATGCCAAATTCTCAATACACAAAACCTTAAGTAATTGTTTTTTAACTACATAACTTTCCCGCCTACCGTTCTAACAGCTGATTTGTGTCAAATGCAACACAAGATTTCGAACTGTGCAACAGCCAGGAACGTTCGAAAACTGTCACATTTTTCCGAGTACCCAGAATGAAAAGCAATACATTCCGGAACACGGTCGTTCAACGCCACTTTTGGACAATCGTCGCTACTGAACTGTAATGAATTTTCCTTCTGCGATGTGTCCACCGCAAAACCCGATCGATCTTGTATTTGAAGTTTTTTTTTTCTTTCAACAAAAAGTATGTAGGAAAAGCGAGAGTGAGAGAAATCATCTATGGAAAAACGAGAACTCGCGACGAATCCTCCGGATACGACGTACAGTTTCCTTCCGTCATCCATCAACGCGGATAGTCGAACGGTGTTCTCGTCAAACGTCGATCGAGCCATCAAACTATCATCGAACGCCACCCACCGAAACACGATTTTCTCTCTCTCTCCCTCTTCCCTCTCTCGAAGCATCGCTACCGCGCTGTCATCCATCAAGAACTCTGGCAAACGCGCAAACGTCATTCCAGAAGCGAGATAGACGGATCCCTAGAAACGATCGATTTTGCACGAAAACGTGTACTTTTGCACATGTCGCGTTATGGTAACGCGTTTTCCATTCGATCCGTTTTTTTCTCTTCCCCCAGCCTCCCCAAAACGCAACAAACGAGGGAAAAATTCGAACGTCGCGGGAACGTTAATCGCGCCACTCGCTCCGAGTTTTCCTCACATTTTTCAACTGTTCAATTTTTTATGACAATTTTGACTAATTTGCGATTCACGATGAAAAAAGGAAAAGTAAGTTCTCGAGTGGGTTCGGAGATTCGAGGGCAGCCGGTATCTTTGGCGAATCTTGTTCGTGCCCACTCGGTAGATCCAGCACTTTCCAAATCGAGCGGAGCCGAAACGAAAACAACGAGAATCGAGCGAGAGGAGGGCTCTCAATTCGGAACGGGCGAAATATCGTTACTTCAGCAATCGTGGAGTGTATTCCTCGTGTCTCGAGACACGCACTCGAGCCGAGTCACTCGTCCTCGTTTATGTCGAAGGAACAGTAGGGAGGGTGGGAGAGAGAGAGAGAGAGTCCATGGAAAGGCACCGCGGAGCGGCAATACAGGTCCACTCGAGAGGGCTCGGTCTGTTTGCAGTCTAGCCGGTGGGTCCTTTGTGAGCTGGCCAAATGGCTACGGGAGGATGGGGGATTTTCCGAGGAGAGGGATTTTCCATAGGAGAAGTTAGGATCGCGAGATATCGAGCTTCGTTCATCTGCCCCTCTCATTCTCTCTTTCTCTATTTCTATTTTCCCAAGAAAATCCTGTTTATTGTAGGAATTTTAACTAGATAACTAGTAGATCTTGGTTACCATGGTAACTGTTTACGAGTAACAGGATAAATGAATTAGACGCACGAACAAGACGTGCGATACTAGAATTTGTAAAGTACAAGTGAAATAAAAGACCATTAACTTGTTATATTATCTCGTTATTCCATATTCCACGAGTTCCATTTCTGTACGCACCTGACATACATTGAAACCGTGCGCTGGTGGAATTAGAGCGCGCTCATCGAGCCAACGAGGAGCGGTTTATCCAGTTACTCGCTAATGTCGATGACGTCGACAAAGCTCGAAAGTGCGGACTGGCGCGTGCATCCTGCCAAGCGGAACGGATCGTTCTGCATATATCCGGGTCGTGGCTCTTTCCCCAGAATCCTCGGAAGATCTTAGCCCTAGCCGCTTTGAGGGGGGAGGCGAGGGAGGCAGAAGTAGCTGGGCGTGCAAAGAGCGAGCGAGTGGAATCCAACGAGTCCGGAATTCGGACGACTATAAGCTCGCCGGTAACTGCTTCGGATACCCTATTTCAACTTTGTACTCGACGAGCTCTCGCTCGTGTTACACGCTTGTACGCGAGCTCACACATACGCGAGAACGTGAAAATATTCAGAATGCACGTTGAAGGAAAAGTTATAAGGGTACGTAATGCGCGTAATTCGCTCGCAAATTACAGACTCCCGGAATTTCCCCGAGAGTGTACCCACACGAGCGAGGGGGAATCCTAGACCCTACCGAGAGGCAGGAAAATTTGAATTTTCATCCGAAATTAAGAACGATATATCAAGCTCGAAAATTCGGACGATTTTTCC
>NCVS01002318.1:37548-50908 GCA_003055095.1 Goniozus legneri
TAACGATAATAATAACAACCCGAAATTGCCTCTCATTCCGCTCCGTAATTATAGAGCTTCGTTACCTACCGGCCATGCCCCTCCCTACTTCTTACAACCCTTAGGCCAAGAATCCGGAGCGACGCTTTTCCGACGGTTAATTCCGTTACTTCCGCAGTCTTAGCTTCGTAATCCAAGCGGGTTCCTGATTTATGCACCAGATACTCCCGCGATAACTCGGGCTAGATACGGGACGTCGCGCTGCCTTTATCTATCTCTCTTTTACTTTCTCTCCCCCCCCCCCTTTCTCGCTCTTCACTTTCCGGCAAAATTCGTATTCAGCGAGCGCGCTGGCGAACATTTTGTTGCTGGAAAAGGCCGGGAGGAGGTCGTCGCGGTCGTCTTTGCAGACTTCAGAGATTATACGGTGCCCCCTACTCTGCATCGCTGAACATGTACGCAACTTTGAATAGCGAGAAGAATTTTTTTTAACAATTTTTAATTTTATCATATTATGTACTACTCAAAAAAAATTAAAGAAATCACTCGTCATTTTAAAACATAATTTGGCTAAAGATTAATCGAATTGAACAGATAATCATCTTACGGAAGATTCAAGATTTAAAACAATCATTTGATTCGATCATTTTTAGTCGATATACTGTCTTTTTAAAATGACCTTTAATTATTTTGAGGAGAGTTTAAATAAAATTTCAAGAAAAGCATTACCAAATATTTTAAATTTTATACCCATTATACGACTTTTTATTCTCGGTCATTGATAAATTTATTCGACTTTTCTCCAGTGAAACGAACGTGGAGATAAAATCGCGAGGGAGTAAGAGTGGGAGCTAGAGAGAGAAAGACAGAAAGAGAGAGAAATGTGCGGTGTGCGCTGGCTGTGTTTACGGCGGCGGTAACTGCCCGTAAAGTAGCGCCTATAACTGGACCCTGTCGCACACAATCCCAAAGCACTATACTTTCCCTCTTCCCTTCTGCCCTCCCTCCCTACCACTCACCCCCTCTCTGTCTCTTTCGCAGTCTATCTCTCTCTATTTTTAACACGAGGAACAGAACTTTCCTCTCTGTCCGTTAAATTCGAAAAATCATCGGGAAGTAGCGGAGGGAATATCGATGATAAAGTCGAGAAAGTGTTAACGAGATCCGATTTCAGCGCGAAAAAAGGAAAAGCTAGGCCGAGCCACGAGCTAGTCTAAAATTGGCTTCGAATTCCTGTAGAAGCTGCAATGGGTTATCGTATTTTGATACTGTCGATGAGCAAGACGATATCGGTCGTACTTTATCGAGAATGAATTTTCCCGGATTAATTAAAGCCTCGATCGTATCAAGTGACACGCTTCGGAATCCGAAGCTATTCGCGAAATTGTCGTTAACATTGATTGACCTCATCGGCAAATATTCAGAGAAAAAATATTTTCCATTTTTCTTAAATTTATATAAAAATATTAACTAGAACAGTCACAATATTTAGAAACGACAAATTGATCGAATGAATGTAAAAAAGTAACAAACAACAATCAACAGTTTTAAAAGAAATCCGTCTTATTTCGTCGAGAAGAAATTTCACCCGATGATAAAATTCTCAACACGGGAACATTCCGCGTTGGTGTGTATATTACCGGAGAGAACATCCAAGTGACAAAGTCGAAAACGTCCCTGGCGAGATGCCAGGAGGTACATGGATGGCCGACTTGACGGGTCGAGCGTAACGGTGACAAATTACGATACGATAGAGCTCCGGCGGAATATCGCGAGGCGTATCGCGCGAGCGTCTTATTGCGCACTCCAAGCAACCCCCTCGAACCACCCCTACGGTAGATATTAACACGCGTTGTCCGTTAAGTAATGAAATAACGCACGCCCCGGGCCACTCGTAAAGACACCCCGAACTCGACCTCCACCATGAATATTTCATCCCGCTCAATTTCGGGAACGTTATAATTGCCATGGGGGTTGTAAATATATTTCCCCATGTACACAGGGTGTCTAATTTTAATTAATTTACCGAGACGAAGCCCGCGTAGCGAGACTTCGTGAGCGAATCATCAGGAATTTGAGGTGGAAAATTCATCTCGGCGTGGTCTCTTTTTTCGGGGGCATTATTAGAGGTAAAATAGGAAAACTGGAGGGAGGAAACAAGTTCGAACCGCGGTCAAAAGGCCGCGCGAAAAGTCAGGTATTGTCAAACAGGCGTCGAGAGGATGAGGAGTGGATAAAGAGCGAGGTAAATGAAAAAGAACAGAAATATATACAAAGCGAGGGAGAGAGAGAGAGAGAGAGAGAGAGAGAGAGAGAGAGAGAAGGCTCCATTCGAACGACGACAAATATTTGACGCGTCGGAAACGTGGTCAAAGGTGAGCGTCGAGGTCGCATCGATCCGGACCGACCTTCCGTCCCCTCTACGCTTTCAACCCCAACGAGTTTCTATACGAAAAAGATCGAGAACTTTTATAGGAAGATTGCTCAACGATCCGCGAGGCCTTTTACGCTCCTCAGATTTTTTACTCGGCAAGATCGCTGACCGCTGATACACGGGTGATCCATTACTCGCCTAAGCTGGACTTTGAAATTTTTTAAAATCCTCTTACCAATGGGAAATTCTAAAAAGAAAGTACTCGAATAACTTATTCGCTGAAATCTGTTCAAAATACAGTTATTTTCTTACAAGTTCGAACAAATGTTACCATTTAACGCGCATAATTCATTTCATCGAGACTCGATCGAAATTTTGGACGAATTTGTAAGACACGTATTCCGCAAGCGTATTCGCGGGAGAGGTAAGAGGTGCTGGAGATTGGTTATGCGAGTCGAGCGTACTGTAAATCAATGCCATTTGCGAGCAGTGCCGGTGGGACAGGACATTGACGGCCATAAACATGTCAGTACGGTGTATACTCTGACCCGCTCGCAATGCCCACCCACCCACCCCCCTTCGTTCATTCTCAACGCAAACTGATCTATCGCGTATTACTTTGGTTATTGACACCCCACCGAATCGTTCGCGCGATTCCGTCTATAAATTTACGAGCCATCGGCAATTCCCATGAAAGACGCGAAAAATAAAAACCAGACGAGCTCTGCGCCCGACTGCCGCAAAATTTTGACCGAAATCTCTTGAAAGTGGAGCAGGAAACTCCGAACGTGATCGCGGTGTATTATGCGGAGTCGCACCGGGATGATCACGCGGAACGCAAGGAATAGCAAGACTGGGATCTACTCGCGAGAGCGCGTTCCCAGGACTCATCTCGCGATCGAGAGACCAAGTTGCTCGCGTAACGACTCCACCTCGAGCCCTATCGACCATGAAGACACACACGGGACGTGTCGTTGAAATGCGCGAATCGGTTTGGAGTGTCCTCTATGATTCGATACGAGTGAATTACGCGAATAATTCAACATCGCAAGACGAATGTTGAATAAATCTAAAATTTTTAGACTCTTCCGAAACCGTATGTATCAGTAAATGTTTTGTTTTGTTTTGACGTTGAATTTTCAGCGTTTGTTATTGTTCTTAACATAAAACAAGCTAGCTGCTCATATCGTTCATCAGCATCGATATTTTTGTATTTCTATGCTAAACATAAAAAAAAACTAATTCAACTTGTTGACGAAGAATAAGAAAGACCTTTGAAAAAAGTGATAGAATACTGCTCGAAATTTCAAGATCTAATTCTCATCTTTGAATACAGCTCTAACAAGGACGCCGTGTGCAGCAAAAGGATGTTTACGGTTTACATGGGGAATGGAGGAGTGGCTAAGGAAAATGGCGAATTTCAGGCACAAGAGAACCATGCCCGAGCCCCGAGTAAATCTATCGCAACAAAATATGCCGAACGACATTCCCTAGACGTTCTCTCTCTTTCTCTCGCTCTCTCGAGCGGCAAGCTCGCCCAGAAGACCTGAAAGTTCTGCGTTTCCTATACGTGATACGAATAAATCATTTCCCTGAAGTTCGAACGACACACACACACGCGCACGTATACACACAGAGCGGTCTCTCGCGCGCTTTACAAGTCCCCGACCAGCGCGAGAAAGAACAATTGTTCGCTCCATCGATCCAATATCTCTCCACTCCCTATTTTTATTTCTCCTAGCGAAAAAAAGGATATTTCGAACGAGCAACAAAATGAGCACGCGCTTTCCGAAGTAGACTCGACGAATTTTCATAACGAGATAGCGTTGCATATTCATCCCGAGAAAACGAAATAGCGATGCCGAGATATGAATTACAGATTCGGGCCGATTAATAAATTCTGTGCGGGGAGGATACAATAATTAAGGTCGTAATGGCTGCGAATTCTATCGTATCGAATTTCGAGTATATACTCCCGTATATACGTATAAACTGCGCGATTTAAATCGCAGATAAGTCGCTCCTCGTCGAACCTCCGTCGTGCCGAATACGTAATGTGCAGGAGGGGGGGGGGGGGGGGTGAGATGGAAAATTCGCTGCGCTTTCCGGCGTATCGCCGTTTTAACCGAGTACGGGTTAAGGCGCACGTGCTTCCTCCAACTTTTCCATCTATAACTCAACGTCGACCGGTTTCGGGCTTCGTTTTACCAACATACACATAAATGTATACATATATATACACATAGTATATATGTAATACAATACTGTAGCGTTAAAGAAGTTCGACCGGGATTCCGCATTAGCCAGCGGAAAATGAATCTCCATTATAGGGATATAGAGAACCCTATTCCGGACCCACGTAGAAAACACGGCTGAATGGTGCCTGGTTATCGTTGTATACGAGTCGAGATATCGCTATTTATTGCGCCGATAATGGCGGAGGGAGAAGGAGACAGAGGGAAGAAATAGGATTTTAGTCCAGCTCTCTATATTAACGAATTAACGAACATAATGTTCGGTTAAACTCTTTTCGCGATTTTCCTTTTAATGAAATTAATCATAACGATTCCAATCTTGTGCACACTAAAAAGAATGTATTATTTAACATTTTTGTCTAGGATTATTACTAAAAAAAAAATAAAGACATTCGTTGTTCTCAAATGGTCATAATTCGGCTAAAAATGATTGCATCTAATCGAACAGATGGTCATTTTAGACAGAAAGATTCAAATTCTTTGCCATGATGCATTTTAAAAATGATGATTGTCCTTTTCGTTTTTTTTAGGAGTACATCAAAGCTCTTAAAATAAAGAAAAATAACAAATTCTATGTAAAATGAAATTATAATTTCGAATGAAAATTATCTTTTGATACGTGCACTCCTATTCATGTAAGAGTTTTAGAAGGATGTCATATGAATGAAATTTTTCGTCGGTACCAGTGACTGAAATTTAAGAAACCCGTTTCTATCCGGCCAAAAATCGTTATAATTTGGGCGATTCAACATCCCCCATCAATTTTTCACTTTGCTGGCCTCGGTTCGACGGATTAAACGATGTACGAAGTAGGACTCCGCGCTCGGCTCGAGAAACCATCCGACGATCGACGGATCTTAAGGTGGATCGAGTTATACGTCGATGGGATACGAGCGAGCGAGCGGTGAAACGATTTCCCGCATTATCGGGCCATTTGCGTAATCTAGTGTGAACGTTTAAATCCACTCGGATGGGACGTCTCTCGTTCGTTCGATGGCGGGGAAAAAAGAAAGCTGCGATGACTGGGAGATTCGAGGAACGAACGAGGGCCGTTAAATATTTTCCCGAGAATAATACGCTCGTAATTGCAGCGGGGATAATTTCTCGGGTGGAGGGAGAGGTGCGAAAATTTCGCGCTATAAAATAAGAATTTGCCCAATTAGGAAGTTGGATGGCTAATTAATCACGGGATATCGACCGTCCGATATTGTTATTTAATGAACTCGAAACTCAATTTCGATAGCCGGTAACGGCACACCTCCTACGTTTGCCATATAACTTTCCTAACTGTCGCTTATATTGAGATTGATACTGGCTCCGGTCTTTTACGAGCGTCATTACCATCCCGGTGAATACCATTCACGCTCGATTTACGCGATTAACATTTTTTTTCCAATCCGTATAGACTCGCCGCGAGAGAGGACCGAGATAAGTTTAGAACTAATGTCTTCGGATAATAGCGATAACGAAATTCACTCAGGTTTGTTTGTTGCGCATATTCTTCTAGAGTACCATCTCGAGGAAAGGCAAAAAGATTCTGCATGACATCGCTGATATTAATCTAATCAATGACATTTAAATTCTACACTGTAAATTAAATGTTGAATATACTCAATACTTATTTGCATGCGTTCGAATAAATAAATTTGCTAGACAAAATAATTGTTTGAATTGCAGATACCGTTTTCATTAAAACTAATGTATGTATATTTCAAACAGTAATTCATTTTATTTAAATATCCATTTGAACATATGCAATATTGAGTATATTTGATAAAATTTTTCAGTGAACTAATACACTTTGCACAGTTCTCATATATCACCAATTACTGATTGTATTCTCAATTTTAATGTATGTTACGTCTAATCGCTCATGACTTTGCAATTGATGCGACTTGAAATTGCAAAAATTCACACAGCGGTGAATCCAAACGCATATCATCATTCGACCAATCGATTTCCAGCCTCGGAACCTATTTCGAGTTTTCGCGAGGATTGATTCTCGGTCGAGCGAGTTTCGTCGGGAAATGCGATTAGCCTCACGTGCGAACGTTCTAGTGGGCGGTTTTCGGTATACGTGAGCCGAGCGCGAAAATTGTTCGCGTAGGTGGATTATGAAGAAGATCGCGCGCGGGCGCGCGTTGCTGGTAGAAGTTGGAGGCGTTTATTCAACGAGCGATATTTCCATCGGGCACTCGCGCGCCGTCTGTGGTTATAACGAGCGATACGCGCCGTAGCTACCAAACAGCCGAGCGCAGGCATCGACTATCCACGAATTTGGCAGTGCAAGCACGCTCACCGCACCGGCGCTCGACCAACATTAATCTCGCCAACCTGCAACTCAACCCGACGCGCTAAAATAATAGAAAGTCTCGTGCTCTCACGCACGCTAATTTCACCGCGAACTGGGTTTAGAGAATAATAATAATCACCCCGAACAGACCCCCAAGAAATCCTAAGAGAGCCCCGAAAAGAACCGTAAACGTTTCTTAAAATAACTACCAGAGATAAATAGATCCAGATTAGGACTCGTTTGAAAATATAGGAATGTAAATTTTGTTGGCTCGGCAAAATTCTGTTGCTGATAATGCAGTAACAGTATTAACATTTGTAAGTTCCAACAAATTGAAATAATATGAAAGAATTATATTGTAAAACATTTTTTATCACAATTATATTTATACAAATACAATTAACATATATCGTTTATATGTTATTATTAAATAGTCAACTATACTATATATGTACAGTTTTTTCGCTTATCATTTCATTATCGATGATCGTTAGTGTGTAATTCAAAAACTTATGCCATTTAATCCTCGAATTCGACTATTAATCCCCTTTCCCCGAAGAACTTCAATATCGATAAATATTTATGACTCCGCCGGTACCGAGCAGCGATCGAATTAATACGGGAAATAAATCGGCGAAACGGCGCATTAAACGATAACGAAACGTCTTGGAAACATTTTTCCGACATGAAGCACTTGAGAAGCGCAGGACGCGCGCGGTCTACTGAATTTGCTATCTCGTTCACTATACGGTCCAACTTTGATCCCGGGCGTCTTGGGGTACTCGTTTCGCAGAGAGTTCGAGAATAGGATTCACGATAAGATAAGGAAAGTTCGCTTCCAGCTTACCTCCAGCTCGCTAGACGAAAAGAACTATATTCTCGAGTGCTAAAATCGCGTTTTTTTCGCGGTGTATCGGCAATTTCGCCTTCTCGAAATGAAAGATTTCGACATTTCACTCAGAGATTTCAATTTGGTCGATAAAAATTTCATCTGGGACGTCAACGTTATTATTCTTCACCCACTTAGCGACTCGAGAGATCCGTTCGTTTATAAAACGAGAATTATATTGTCCTTTTTTTGTAGATAAATAAAAAGAATTTTCTCGATATGTGTCAATCGCTCGTTAATTATCGAGAAGGGCCGTTCGATAACGGTCAAGACCAATCGTTATACAGAACGGATTTCAACACTCGGACACGAATTCTGCGCGAGAATTAAACCAAATTAAAAGCGCACTCGCGCGAGTCCAGGAATTTGGGATAAAAGTACTCGCTCTAGTGGGCCGCCCTCGAACTTTCATTTCGTTAATCAAAGCGGGTGAAGGGCCTCAGCCGTAACAATCCGATTTCAACTCTCTCGTATAAATCGGCGCCGTTAAATGAGGCGTAAGAGAATATTCGAGAATAAAAAAAACATCCCTCCGGCCAAAAAAATAGCAGGAAAAAGAAAAAAAATATAATCAGACACGTGGAAATGGAAAATATCGGCGAGCGCGAGGTAAAATCCGTGGAAATGAAGAAATTTGAATTTTTCCTCTCTCTCTCTCTCTCTCTCTCTCTCTCTCCCACGCTTTCTCGACATTTTTCCTCGGTGCGTAAAAGTTGATAGTTCGACGACGTGAAAAGAAGCTCGCGGAGCGAAAATTGCTTCGACGCGTCTCGGGACGAAGTTTTCCCTCTCCCGACGCCTCTTTTTTCCCTCCTCTTTTTTCAACCCCATCTCTGGCTCGAAAAATTTTCAGTCTTCCGCCGGATGACGGTTATATAAGACGCGATGGAAGTATCCCTCCTACCGGCTACGATACTCGAGGTGGATAAATTCGAGAATAACACGACGTCGTTAAACAAGTTGACTGTGTGTGTGCGCGTGTTTTATACGCGCGCCGTTTTTGACGAGCTTACTGTTGGAGAAGTTGCGCTTTCTACACACAGACGCACCAACCCCCGCCCCCTTCCGGGGTTCATTACTCCGCGTTTATTCTCCCTCGGATGCGTATCTACGGCCCAGCTCGGCCACGCTTCACCGACCGAGGCGTCTTCGTTTACGATGGAACTCGCAATTTCGTGTTTGGTTTTGATACCAGCGAAAGCTCTTTAATGGCTCAAGAATGTTTAATGCGGCCTAACGTCGTGCCAGAGACTACCCAGCCGACTTCGATCTGCTCACTTTTCACGAGATTATCTTTCTTTTATTATTCTATACTGTACGAAAATTTATATTTCTATTCCTATTGAAAATTTTTATGACAAATTGCAACATTGTTATCGTAATACCTGAATTTAAATTTCACTCAAGACTTTAGAGTTTATTTTAAACAAAATATGATGTTGCCCAATGGTGATGACGAGGCCGAATAAAGTACCTACAGCTGGCGAAGAACGCACACGACGTACGTTTAAGGAGTGGAAAAACGAAGGGAGGGGGTAAGGGTAAGTCGTAAGTAGCACGTCGTGTGTTTCGCCAGGCGTGCCGTTATATAGCCCCGAAGGAAACTGGTAAGAGAACATCCATCGAAAGACGTTAGGGGTGCCGTTATGGAGCCAGAAGTGGCTACGTAACTTACATTCTGATTTGTTGCACTTTATGCATCGTAACGCTCGCTGCTCCATAAAATGTTCACAGCGCGGAAACACAACCCCGAGCCCGCTCTCGCGATATCTATATACCCTCGTCGCGGTACCCTTCTTTGCGACAGGAAAAGAAAAAGAAGAGAGAGAGAGAGAGAGAGAGAGAGAGAGAAAAGAAAAAAGAGATCTATACTCTCGACGATATCATTATTTACTTAAGGCGCATGGCCAATCCCTTCTCTTCTCTACGCGTGACGTCGTGATTCGACCTACGTGCTCCACCTTCGAAAGTGTACAGATTTAGGAAGCCTGAGAATATTTTTCGCGAGAAGTACGTCGACTGGAAACTGCGATCGAGAGTACTAATTCTCGAATAAAAAATATCGGATGCAATTTGTTCTTTGACCCAGAAAAATAGCGATCGCAACGATAACATAATTTCGCTCTTCGCGAAGTTATTATTTTCAGTGGAGTTGATTTTTTTCAAGCGGGAGGAAGCACAGAGTCAACATTGACGAGATAGGGTGTAGCTAAATATTGGAAATCGTCGGGGTGGATCGGGGTTAGCCGGAGGATGAACGTGGACTGGTCCGTGGAGGAGGAGCGAAGATGGGAATTCGAACGGCGAAAACGAAGAAGCGCGGACACGTCCGAGATGCCTCTTTTCATTTCTTCGCCGGTACGTGAGCGGCCTCGCGAACATTCAATGCATAAGAAGCACGATCGAATATAAATCATGCCTTTGTATTTTTGCCGGCAATCCCGCAGAGACAGTTGAATAATTTCTGAAACGCCTCCCTACGTGCCGCGACGCTATAATTTACGACGCGAGTATAAGAGAGACGCGGAGCTCGAGATGAGCAAGTCGGGGATCGCCGTACAACTCGTATAAACTCTTCGGGGTGGATCTCCAAGAGTATTCCTCGAGGTAAAGAGAGAAAGAGAGATAGAACGTTAGCTAATCATACAGATTCGTCGAGACAGGATCGAAAAATCGTTAATTCCGGCGGAACGTTTTCGAAAGTTTCGCAACTGGAAATAGGAGCAGTAGAATTTTATCACGCGGCTCGGCTATTCCAGTAGAGAACGTCCTTTCTGGCCAGCCATCGGTGGACCTGTTACACACCGACTGTACCAGCTTGCCAGGTATTACCGCGGTCGGGTCCGCTCGTAAAAATTGATAAGCCCTTTTCCACTCCCTCCCCTCCCTCTTCCCTACCAATCCAGAGCTCCGGGCCTGGATGTCCCGCGGGAACCCGCCGGATAACCCCGTCGGACAATCAACGGGCTTATATGGAGCTCCGGTGTGTGCTCGCACTCGCTTTTTTCACGAGTTTAACCGCCCGTAATTGCACGCTCGCTCGTGTATTTCGCTACAGAACCGTCTTGCGTTGCACCCCGATATCGCTTAATCTAGAGCGTTTTCCCGGAGCTCGATATTCTCCGTGTTATCGTTACCTCGGAGAATCGAGAATTTCCACAAACGCAACAGAACAATCGATATCGAAAGTTCGGATCCCCGATAATTCCAATCCGTCGTTAATAATCTTTCATCATACGTTTGTATTTTTAATTAATCACTTTGTTAGAACTTTCAATACTCTGTCCATTGTCTATTCACAACTCGCTGAAACAAAAATTTGTTAAATTTACTAAATATTTATATAAATACGATCAAATAAATATCAAGTACATTCAACAAAATATTTATCTGTATAATTGTCAAACTAATATTACGTAGCTTTAACAAATTCTTATATTAAATGGACGTAAAAGATGTACATTTATATCTCTGTTGACTACTCAATTCTGATGATGCATAAAAATTAAAGAAGTCGAAATTTCAATCTGAGAGGGTAATTTTAAGAGAGAGAGAGAGAGAGAGAGAGAGAGAGAGAGAGAGAGAAAGGACAGCGTCAACGACATGCCAAGCCGAGAGCTCGAGCGTCAAAACTCGTAATCCAGCATCCACCCCCTCTCCTCACACCTTTCCACCTAGCCCAAGATTCCCCGTTAATTTTAAACGTCGTAAATCACCACAAATACCGCTCTCTCGCGCGCTCGCGCGCGTCAGCTCCATTCAACGAGTGGATGCAACGGCCAAGGGGGAGAGGCAGGGCGCGGAAAGAGGGGTTCGCTTCATAGATTCATCACGGGGCGGCGCTAACAGGTTGGCGAGAAGAACGCCGGGGCTATATATGGGTCGCATTTCCGCTAACTGTCGACGATGAGTGGGTTTTCGTATTTCTGGCTATACCGGGTGTACCGTAAATAATCGATTATCAAATCGCACTTCTCGACGAAAATTATCGATTAATTACGATATTCTTATTTTTTGTGAAAGAATATATCGAGTAAAATATCAAATTTGTTATTATTTTTCTTTTTATGAACATAAAACCGCTTAATGTAATGGAGTGAAATAAAAATATACATATAGGTTTTAGTTATAGTTTTAAGACTAAAACTAGTTTAGTTTTAGTTTTTTAGGTTTTGTTTACACTCAAGTATACATGTATGCAGTGTATATCATTAGAATAATGCAGGAGATCGAGTTATATGACTGACGACATAATAGATATTATACACTACGAAAAAAAATGAAGGGGAGACTCATCATTTTCAGAGGGTTGACTCTTAATTTTGTTAAGGAGTATACAAAGATTGCTAATTATTCATATTTGTTTGACGAATTCATGATCAGTAACCATAAAATTAACCTGAATTTACCTGAAAAATCGGCAAATTTTCTTTATAAGGATATGAAAGGGTAGGTCGTGGCGGTAAAAGCGCTAAAGCGCGAGAGAACGCGATGCTCCGAGTCTGATTAGACGCGAGGATTACTAACGCTAATGCTGGTGAAATCCGGCGTCGCGTTGACCGGTCGCAGCTATCCGGGGACTGCAGAGAGCGAGAGCAAACGAGCAGAAAGGGTGAAACGGACGCGATGTGCAATGGCCCGGCAAACTGATCCGGCACTGAGTCCCCCCACCAAATTGATTTACTTGACAAAGATTGAGTTACCGAATTAGAGTTGAACGCGCCTGCCTCTCTCTCTCTCTCTCTCTCTCCCCCTCGCTCGCTCCATCTCACTCTTCCATTCGGGGCTCGTCGTTATTCAAACCGAGCACCGTAATGATCCGATGCGATCGTGTGTGCAAAGAGACGCTGTTTATGGGCACCGGCCGCATCGGCATCCGACCCGAAGAGCACGGGATTAATCGCCCGCTAAACGCGCCTCAAGGACGTTCCAAATCCACCTCCCCCCTCTCACCCCCCTTCCGTTTGGCCATTCGAGAATCTCGAGGTCCGTGAAAACCTATGAAAGTCGCCTCGGGATAAATCTCGGATTTCTTCTGATTTACGACTTGACGGGCTGTTTATAATCGCAAAACGAGTCCACTTCGTCAGGATTAGAGACCGAGTGGCCATACATCGAGATTCCCTCGAGAATCGTCGAATTACGTCGATTTAGATGGAGAACTAACGATCTTCTCAACGGTTCGGGATTTACGATTGCGAGTGGAGCTCTAAAGAGAGAGAATATGAAAATATCGAGTGGGTTGTAACGTTCGTGAGAAATTCTCATCCGTCCGGAGGCATTGTAGCGAAACAGTCGGAGGAAGAGAAAATTGTTTTCCCGAGCGAGAGAGCGAGAATCAAGAATATCGAGATGGGAGATATAACTGACCCGAAGATGGTTTCACGTTTTCCGTATATTACTAATTTCGTAGAGTGCACACTAGCCATTTTCGCCGCGGTGTAATCTCGAGCGTAAAATTACTGTAAATAGAGTATAATACGGGAGCTCGTGGAGGGGAACGAAGTCGGATTATGCGTGGCGCGGTTTACACGCCGTTATCACGCGAGCTGTTTTCACATTTTCCTCTG